>KK351222.1:265995-344547 GCA_000671755.1 Glossina brevipalpis
TAAGTATATATAATCGTGATCAATACAAAATTAAGAATTGAATCGGTTGCAAAAATTAAGATATCAAGTCCAAATTTAGCAGAAATATTAAACAAAAACGCTGATCGGTATTAGGAAGGGACAGATCGTTTATGGAACACGTAGCGGAATCTACTCTCACAACACGTCTACTAAAACCATGAGAGTTTTGATCATCAGTTATGAATTGCTACGGATGCAACGGTAAAATATATGAGTAATTCGACACTAACCTTGTCAAAATAATAAAAGTCGACCACGCCCACCATATATCATAAAGTATCGAAACTTCACATTTTTGTGTTTTTCTTTTTCGTGCTAAAGGTTGTTTGGTACAAAAGATACGAATATAAATTTCTTTTTGGTTGAATTTAACGATGTACTATGATAGAGTTAATTATATTGAATGAACAGAGCTGCCATGTAATTTTTTTTGTCCTTTTGCCCTTAAGTGCTTAATTAAATTAAATTAAATATCTAGAAAAAATACCGCATTACCAAGTATATGGCAAAATATTTTCATTAATTCAATGAAACAATAAACGAACCCCTAATATTACATTATTAAAGTTATCATTTTCTTCTTGATTAACACCCGATATTTACACTTATCGGTTCCTGCGAATAAATACAACACCTTTGTTGTAAGACCAATGTCAAAAAAAATAATCAAAATGCGTGTAAACAAAAGACTATTTAAGAAGGAAAATACGATTTTTTATTTTCCATACGCAACGCCTGCGTTATTATGTTCGACCGTGAAAACGTAACAAAATTTTATAAATATATTAGTTCAACACTTTCGTTACTCACCTCTTTTTGCAAAATTGAAGTTAAAGAATTTCTACTAAATTAAAGTAAAAACTCTGGTTGTCAAGAAATGTAGTATTTCATGATGAATTTCGAACGCTTATGTCTCTGTCTTGCAACATTTACGACTCGTTGAGTAAATTTAATATAACTTCTTCAGAGTACATACGAATCATATAATTAATGTTAAAATTTTAGTATAAAAGTAGATAATTATATGTTTAAAAGTTCAGTGTTTGCTTTGTCTTAAACCCTGACACTTGTGCTGAAAAATAAAAAAACACTTTAATAAAATTGAAAACAATTTCATTTCACTTCCACAATTAAGAAGAAAGTCACAGACATACTCTCTGACAGTAAGCTAAGTTATAAATTCGAACTTAAAGACATTGTACAGCAATATATTAGTAAGAAGATTTGAAGCAGCGGCCTACGTTTGGGTAAAGATTACCTGAGGTATTTATTTCAAACTCATTTAGCTCTTGCTAAAATTTTGAGGTATTAATAGGACATTTGGATTTTGTCCAAAATCATTCTGGATATGTTGGAGCTTTTCAGTTGAACTTGAATATTAAGATTTAGTTATGGAATGCACTGAAAGCTTAGTTTGAGGTTGTGATTCTCCTGGGGAAGATAGGTGGGGTATTAAATACTAACTTCAAATTGAATTTGAAATTGAATAGAATGTTTCTCATACAGCTTTTTGTTGATAAATATTGCCGGTATTTAAACTTCAATGGACGTCAAAAATT
This sequence comes from Glossina brevipalpis, assembly GCA_000671755.1. Lineage (NCBI taxonomy): Eukaryota > Metazoa > Arthropoda > Insecta > Diptera > Glossinidae > Glossina > Glossina brevipalpis. The sequence goes on from KK351222.1 coordinate 267,576, forward strand.
TCCATATCGTGAAAAAATTTCAACATCGCCGCAGCTATAAGTACCAAGTTCTAAAGAGTTAGCTTTGAAATTTACTGAGTAAACATCGAAAGCAGTTTTGGCTCTACAATTCTGAAATTCCATGTGATTTAAATGGATGAAGAAGGACACCGAAAAAAAACATACGTGCTGACATTATTAAAACCATACTCACAGGCTTACCTGAAAATGTTTAGGCAAACGAAAGAATATATAGATTGGTAGTCAGAGAGGCGGGTGCATGGACAGACAAAAAATAGAAGCAATAATAAATAAATTGTCGAATAAACTGACGAAGGGTAGAAAATTTTTGTATCTACAGGTTTTATCACTAGACTGTATCTACGATGTGGTAAACGAATTGAATATCCGAAGAAGAAGACTTTCGTGATATTAAATCAAAATTAATGTCATTATTATTCATTTTAATTTATAACATGCAGCAAAAATGGATTTAATTCCACTTCTGGCAAAAGCTCTAATAATTTTATTAACAGTTTCGCAATGGAAATTAAAAGGTTTAAATCCGCAATCTTTACGCAATGGATATGGAGTGCAATATATCAACTATTCAGAGTAAGTACCTTCAGTATAAATAGGAAGAGCCTAATATTGTCATCTTGAATTCTCTTGAATATCTGCAACCATTGTAAGTAATCTTCAAACTTTCTAAAAGATGTAATATCAAGTTAGTGCCTTTAATTCAATAATTACTTGGCCATCGTAGTTTGTATAGATAGTGGACCGGATTTTTCATTCATTTGCGTACATGCATGATAAAGATGACACACTATCAAAAATTAAGTTTCACTTCTATCACACATGGTCCGAAGTCGAATGGAAGCATGTATATGTGCCATTAAGTATATAAGCAGTTTTTGAACACTTTAGTTTTTTTCCTTCGACAATTCAAAAATGAATGGGCATACGCATGCTTTAGTGACTTACCTTGATTTGAATAGGAAGAAAATGCAATCAAAATTCTTAACCTAACCCGTGGCAATATGAATGTAATATACTCCACAGTTAAAACTAAAACTAGAGGTAATCGGTAAATCATAGAAAAATTTCACTTTATAACGGTCTACGTATTCTTTATGTACTGGCTTTTAAACATTAATGCTTCAGCTTACTATATAATTTTATTTGTTTAATTGTAAAAGTGAAAGTAAGCACCATTTTCCTTCATATACTTTATGTTTTAAAACTTCATATTGTGTGATAGTTTCACTGGACGTTAGACGTTTAGAGGTTCGATACTACATTTGGAGTGCTTTTCCTCCTCTTCGCAGATCAGCCGAAAACAAATGGTTATATGGATGTATAAACAAAGCATGCGTACGAAGGCATTACCTTAATGTGAAAAAATTCGACAACCCGATGTCGTTTTTAACATGTTCTATGACATGCGGCAGTGTCAAAATATGGCCTTATCCCACCAACGAAGCACGAGTTCAAGCAAAGTTGTTGAAATTCAATTTGAATTCTATATTACTACAATCGCTTATTCCGAACAGTCCATCGAAGAGATATTTTCAATCCGTATTCAAGATTTTTCTTGACGATCTAAACGGTATACAAAGTCGGCAGACTTCAACAGATCTGCACCACGATGAACTCGATTCGAAAAACGCTTCTGCTCTTGAATATGGACGCGAAAGAGATATTGATATGTTTCGTATTAATGTTTTTATNACACCTTGCTCATACTACAGAAATTGTATGAGGAACTACTCGATGCTACTGAGACGACGGATTATTTTCATTTGGGCGGCGATGAAGTTCATAAGAATTGCTGGGCTCAATATTTTAGACCTATAAAAGTGAAAGATCTTTGGTATCAATTCACGCTGGATGCTGCAGACCGGTACATCACTTTCCTTACTAAAATCTTTATATAGTAATTTTTTATGATATATTGCAGTCTTACGATAGCTAACAAGAACATTACACCAAAATTTATAACAGTTTGGTCTAGTGATCTGACTAAAAAGTTTCGATCACCGCAAAGTCGCTTCGCGATTCAAGTATGGACGGGACAACGAGATGCTCGCGAATTGATAACAAAAGGTTATAATGTTATATACTCTGAAAACGCTTGGTATTTCGATTGCACTTCTGGAAGCGATTTGTCAGAATATAATTGGGAGTCAATATCTGACATTGGATGTCGTTCATGGCAAACTGTATACAAACACAGTCCTTTGGAATATCTTCCGAATTACTCCAAACAGGTTTAACAAAGATTCTTTAGCATGTAAAAGTTATATAACGTATATCTTTGAAAGATTTTGGGCGGTGAAGCATGCCTTTGGACTGAGCAGGTTAGTGAATGGCAGGTGGACGGTCGGTTATGGCCGCGAGCAGCTGCACTCGGTGAAAGGCAGGTTTTAAACATTTCAATATATGTGCCGTTGATTTTCTAATTTCTTTTTGTTTATTATTATTGTCATTATTATTGTTATATTGTTATCATCATGGTGTTAATTCGTTTTTTGCTTGCTTGTAGATTGTGGTCGGATCCCAAGCAAAATATTTCCGTTTTTGAGCGTATGTCGATATTTCGTAATCGTTTGGTAGAATTCGGTATTAAAGCTGAAGCAATATATCCTCAATATTGTGTTCAAAATCCTGGTGAATGTCATATGAAATATAAGGATAATTAATTGTCTTAAACGAAAATGAGGAGTAAGGTGTTAGAGTTTTTAAATACACTTTACCCGTGTCATTAAAAGCTGAGGAACAACAATTTTTTAAATACAATGAAACGAAAGTAGACAACAAATATATACAAACAAGTGGCCATATTCCGTAATATGTTTGGGGAAAAGTACATACATACGTGTCACAACTTGATTATTCCCATATGTCACGTGTTGAAAATATATTCATTCTTATTACATTAAGAGAAGCTATAAAATTCTTATTTCTTTCTTATGCTTTTTTAAAACAGTTCCAATAATATAAATTTAGATTTTCTTGAAATCTCAAAAACAATAAATTAATTCCTATTCCATTTCTTTTCATCTATTAGCAATAAGACGATCTATTGTCGCGTCCAATTCCTTTTTATTCAATAAGTGTCGTAAAAATCTAAAAATGAAAATTGCGGTGGAGTTTTAGCCACATAAACTTATTATGTAGCAGAAGGTATCGATATTTTCGTTAATGCTTTTAAGATGTTTTATTCTTTGATATACATAATTTAAATCTGTCTCTTGAAGAGAAAATTTTAAGTAAACTATTTTCGTTAAGACTGTGCTATGCGATGCTTTCTTAATTACCTCTACATTATGCCTAGTGAGATGTGTTTGGCAAGACCATTAGCTCTTCGATAATCTCTTTAAATATCTTCGATAAAATTTCTACCACAGAAGTCTTTTCGTAATAGTATTTGTCATGCAGAAGAAGTCACTTCGTTCCTAGATTCCTCTATTGCGATGTATTCAGCCTAATGATATTGTTGCGTTTTTAGAGAGAAATAAACGTTTGTCGTCTTAAAAGGGTAAATAAAATTAGACAATTATATGAAGCAAGACAAAAAGAATGTATACTAAACCTAAATATTTCCCAAAATATACACTCCTGTGAACTAATAGGCCTTTTATTTTAATTTATTAAGTTTTTTTATTCCAAATTTATTCGCGAGATTGTTAAAATTTTTCCTTAAAATAACGTATAAATATTGTTTCTATTAAAATACTTTTTGGTAAATTAATACTATTTATTAAAGGTGTGTTCGATTATATCGGAAATGTTCCACATATTTACTTATTCTATAGGACCGAAAAGTTTTAGTAAAATTCCGAAGGGTTGTGGCTACGAAAGTAAATGTAAGTAAAACATACTTCTGATTGAGATTTGAATCAAATTTTTTTTTGCAATCTGTTGTTTGGACCTCGTCATTACTTATGTAATACAATGTCATTCAAATGTCCCCCACGCGACATCCTATAGAACTGGATCCCTATGAGGTAATTTTCGATAACTTATCTACATATAGCGGGCAATAGCTCGCCCATAACAAGAAGGATGCTCGTTTTCAAAGCGCCAAGAATTTGAGGATTGTTCGTATAAACTCGATCCTTTACTTAAACCCTCCGAAAAAAGGCCAGCGGTGAGAAATCGCACGACCTTCATGATTCACATTAGCAAAACAGAGCATGTTGTGTGGCGATGTCCTTTTGAAATCACATATTGTCAACATCTACGTCTTCAAATTCACGCAAAAAAAAATGGTACTCATGTGGCTGTGGCGATCAGGATTGACTGTGTGTCACATTCTCCTCATTTTTAAACAAAGTTCGAGTCTATCACACCTCCAGACCAAAAGCCACTACATACAATGGCTTTTTGGGTTGGGAATGGTTTTACTATAGTTAGTTGTCCATTTTAACTCAGATGCTAAAATTTTGCTTGTTGATATAATCACCAAACGAAAAATCATCACTGAGGAAGATATAATGCGAAGCGAACACTGCTATTCAAGAACCCAATCAACGTACTTTCGAGGCATCGTATGCCCGGCCGACTTCAGTTCTTGTTTTAATCGAATTTAATAAGTTTGGAGGTCTCAATTCAAATCAAAAATATGTCATAATGTCCCGTAAAATAGGGCCAAATTCTGTACGCAGTGTGTAATGGATAAATTTGGACTTTCTTCAACATTTTCACTATCATCCACTAAGTTCGCTCGAACGTGAGGACCGCTGATGTCTAGATCTTAAAAAATGTGTTACAAATGCAGTATCGTCAGGCTTTTCCACAGTTTTGCGTATAGTATGCTCAGATGGACGATTATGGTGAGATAATTTTCTCATAATTCAGCATTTTTGTAGTTTGTATGTTAACGTGTGAAATGGAAAATATTACACTAAATCAGTAACGTGCTGGATGACTGATCTGATTTACATATATTACTGAAACAACGTCGTCAAGTCCGGACCACGAAATGAACAGCCCCATATAATAACTTCTTCACTGCATCATTACACTCGGAATGATTAAGAAATTAAATTGAAAGACTTCTGAACTCTGTATATGCCGCAAATTAAAAAGTGATGATTTTCTTCGAAGATGCATTCAGAAAATGCAGGCTTTTTTCCTTTCGCTCGTTCGGGTTAAATATCTAGAACTGCTAAAACTTCTTTTTAATACAATAGCAGATCTTTTTCCATAAATCGATTCTTACCGAAGTCCGCTATGAATAGCTTCCTACAGATAAAAATAAAAAATGGGTTTTTCCAAAAGACTTGCAGCGGATAAATGCGAAAAAACATGAGGCCCATTTTTTAGGAATACGTTGTTCCGCCACATATCGCAAATTTCTCCAATAAATTTCGAACTCAGGGAACTTGTATTCACCAGACAAACTTTTTTTAAATAATAACTTCTTCAATTGGTCGCTTACGGGCTATATACATTATACTATATATTCAAAATGAGTCCTTCTTAGCCTTAATAGCCTTAATGCAGCAGATTTTCTTTCGGCGCGTAATCCATATCATGTAAAAAAATAGAAAAGAAACGTAGTGAACAAACGCATTTTTTTTTTTTTTTTTATTAAAAAGCCGGTAACTATTTGTTTGTATATCTGATATTTTCAGGGGGGTAAGAGATAAATATTAAATAACTCTGCCAGCAAAGTAAACAAAGCTACAGGATTATATCAAACGTATTATTAACATATTTTTCTACAAATTTCTACGCATGCAATCGAATGAATGACATGACAATTACTTTTAAAAGCCAACTGAATAAAATTCTATTTAAAGCACTTTTAACGAGCGAATGGCGTTGAAAGAGTAAATGATTAAATTACTTTTTTCTTGTCATCGTGACGCAATTGCATATGATAACTAAATTGGCAACTGCTTGATACACGCAACTCTAGTTGTTGATAAAATGCAGATTGTTTCGCTAATGTGCTATTCACGTATGAATAGAATACTTACAGGTGTGCATTTGTTCCGGTTTACTTTCAGTTTCATAATTATGCAAGTATGATGTTATATCTAAGTCCTATTGCTTATCCGTTTCTAAGGACAGAGGCATAACTTCATTAAATATTTTTATTGCATAGACTCACTCATTAATGATCCTGTAAACAAAACGAATGAATTAAATTATGTACGCCTATCCATTCGTTTGTCCGTCAAAATCACGATGATAATTTCAAAATTTTGCTTTAAACTGTTTGCTTCAAAAAATTTCAACAGCTCCACTACAAAGGCTCTCTATGTATGAGACCATTAAAATTGATTCTAACTAAGAGTACTAAAAAATGAAAAAAAACCAACAACAACAATAACAAATATTGATATTAAGAATTTCAAACATAAACAAGCTAAACACTTCTCTTTATTCTTCAATAACCCTTAACATGATTATGTTTAAAAACATATTTCAAACGGCACGCAACTCTTTTATTTCTCCGTCTGCCTACTTCTTCAACTGTAACGTAGCACATGATGGAAATATCTTCATATGCATATGGCAAAATGTCGGCTTGGAGTACATCTTTTTAAGACGCTGGAGTCTCCTTATGCCTCATCTTTTTCTAAAATAACCAATTGATGCTTGCTTGACGTCTTAATAACTTTTCTTAAGAGTATTTGTTTTGTTAATTCTTTGGAATTCTTTCATCACTAAACGAACGTAAAAACGTTCCTTCTCTTATGAACATACTCCTGGGTAATGTTTGCTCTAAGAAGAGATTTGTGTTTATTTAGTTTTAAGCTTCATTAATTGCAATTGCGTGTCAAGAAAGATCTCCTCATATTGTTGCTCTTCTCTTACTCTTTTCCCCCGGACTTATTATGTTTACTTTATTTCACTTTACGTTTCGTATTTCTTGTTTCTTTCTTAACATTATCTGTAAATAAGCTTACAATCTTGCTTATGGGCATATTGTGTAAGCGTACACGCATAGTTTTTAATCGTTCATATGTGGAAGTACTTTTGTGACAATTTAATGCCATTTTAGAGATGTTGAGTTAATGTGTCAGTTAAGCAAGGTCAAGATGTTTCTCTTCTTTTCCATTTCACCCATAAACCAATTTAACTATTTTGTAAATATTATTTAATTTATATTATTACGAAATCTAGGCAAACGTAAGCGATATGAAGGAAGATCTGCAGACATCAAAACAAAGAAAATGCAAAAAAATAATGCATTCAATTCTTCTTAATTTTCCCGACGACCTGCGAAGCCGCAGGTGACCTGATGCTGTCTATATGATGTGTGGAGACTATATTGCTTTTCTCTCGTGTGTGTGTGCTGGTAAAAACTTTATTATTCCGGATTTTTTCTATATAAAAATGCATAATATCTTCTTTTGCTTAAACCTACGTTAGATATGCTGCCATTTATTTCACATACCACAATAACTATATCCTTTTCAAAAATCACTTCGTAACACTAGTATTCCGGCGACGATAAATCAGGAAGATGCCAATTTGGCAATTTACTTTCGGATGCACGGTTGTTCTTAATAGATGCAAGTCTCATGTACTATTGGCAATTTGTCTAGTAAATTGATTGGACATTATCAACTCTTCTTTTCCTTCAAACAATAAAGTAAACATTTCTCCTGTCTCTCAATGGTGATGTAGTAGATCTTCACGTATCAATCTTGTTTGAATATTTTACTATTCTTTATTAATTTTTGCTATATTAAATAGATGATTGCAAAGAGTAGGCCCCGCATTGAAATTTTCTCTATGTAGATCATTGAATAGTACAATTGACCAGTCCATATAGCATTATTTATTCTATGTAATCTTAGAGCTGAAAATATATGAATTAAATTTTCCGTTTCATTCTCGGTTTAAAAGGCTTCAAGCGTGCAGGGTATATCATAGAAAGGAGAAGGTATAAATGTACAATAACCTTAAAATCACTAAAGATCGATTACTCTTACTCTTTTGTCACTTACATTATTACCAGCAGATATTGTATCCATTTTTTACAGATACCATGTTCGTAAATTGAAAGTTGGTGTCTGCATTGTTATCACATAATTGGATGTGTTACAGTTTTAAGATTTTTTATATTTAATTTCATAATATTCATTTAATTCATATAATATACATAGCAGAAATGTTTGTATCCACATTATATAAATTTCTTATCCGTTCTACGGAAGTTTATCGCCATGCTTTTGTCTTTATCCGTCCGTAATTTCTCCCACTTAGTCATCTTTTTATTCCAGTTGCTTAAGTGGGAATAAAAAACACGGATAAGTTAAGTGAATCGATGTCTTTGCTTATAAAATTTAAGCAAATTTTGAAAATTTTATGCATTGTTAATTAACTAAATTTGCTGATATAGCAAATAAGATTCTTCGGTTTCTTTGTACAGCATCCCAACCATCTGTTTTTTTGACATGTGCACAAATTGTTAAGCTCTAAGAAATTTATGGTTTTATATAAACATATTTAGAAATAAAGCGAATACTTCTCAAAAGAAACAAAAAACATAGTAAGATCACGTATTAATCCAACAATAACATAAACTTATCACGTACAATTATATTTAGCAAAAAAAGAAAGAAGGAAAAAAAAATTAAGCGGTAGACCCACATAGTATAGAGAGTTATTGCGAAATATATTCTGTACGATATCAAATTTTAACAGCTTGTAGATTGTATATCATCTTTTTTAATTGCAAAATTTTTTTATTTCTTCATTTGTTTACTCAAAGGCATGATGATACAAGGTTTTACAGTCGGAATTCAGTTTATTCAGTTTGAAAAGAAAAGTGACACTTTATGTTCCCTCATAAATTTCAATTTTAGTTTGATTTTCAAGATTGACTTTGATGTATACAATACAAGCATAAGTGCCTGTGACTATTGAATGCCGAAATGATTGCCTTGGACCAGTTATGTGCTCAACTTAAAGTGTGTTTACGAAGAGAAATACATAGCAAAAAGAAAAGAAAAAAGACAAAATATTAAAAGTCACACATCTATAAATTCAAATGTCTTCTGTTCAAGCATAGATTATACTGCTTTATTAGAATGCTTCGTTTTTGTTTTTGTCAAAATAAACGGAAAGTATATTAGCCATAAAACTCAAAGAAATAAGAAAATTTAAGTTTATAGTTTCATAAAATTATTTCTTCAGTAGACGCGCCGCAGAAAGTCGTTGGGATACATTTTATGACATTGTGTTGAAATCAAAAAATACTTTACTATCTTTGCTTTTACATATAATGGATGCCTGCACTAATTTTGGACGTTTTTTCACTTGAATTTTGACCATTTTTCACTTGAACAGAATTGGTACAATATATATTAATCAGCACATTTTGAATAACTTTGTCTCATATTTCTGGTAACATGGCGTTACTATGTTGGAAGAATTCACGATCTTTTTAGGCTATTCACTCATCCATCTATCGATACATTTTCGCACTTCTCCAACTTTGTGGAATCGCGTGTAGCAATCAGAAGGCACTATGTCTGGTGAATACGCTGGGCAGAACTTTCCATTCGAGCGGCAACAGTGTATTTTAAACCACATTTTTTTGCTATATAATATCGTTCAATTTTTTTCATCGATATACCAGAAATTCTGAGATAATTTACTTATGTTTGCGAATCTTTGGCAAGCAGACTGCAATAAAAGATCTGGCAACTCTGAATGAAATGACAAACCAATCAATATCTTAAAGCTTCCTTCTGGGACATAGATTTCAATTAATTATCTACAGCACTAATCATGTTGTATGTTATCTTCCCGCGAGCATCGCCAATAGCGTAAAGGAAGAAAGTTGTTTCGTCAAAAGAATTTTAACTCAATTTCTAGAAAAAGGGTAACACCCTCAGGATTTCTTAGGCTAGACTTAAGAGCTGCATTAGTCACTCGTTTCAGTTTTAGTTAATGGAGCGGATGGACTTCCTTGCTGTTATCTCTGAATCAGATAATCTGTTCCATACTCAGGAAAGGGGCTTCTTTCAACAGTAGTAAGAGCTTCTCTAGATGTCGGACAAATCAGCGCAGTTGTCGAAGACTTCAGAGAATTCAAATCCGAATTCCGAAACTTCACGCGATACAATGCCAAAACGGAGTCTCTTGTGCGACTTGTAGCATGGTCCTGTTGAAGCCATATGTCTTCAACATCTATGTGTGCGCACTGTGTAACTGATAAATTTGGATTTTCTTCGACACATTCATTGACAGCACCAATATTTTCATACGAGCATGCGTATCGATGATTTGCGGACAGTAATAAATGTTACAAATCCAGTTAGTTCAAACTTTTTCACAGTTTTAGTACATTCAGATGGACAATTCCATAATCGGCTCTTAATGCACGGAACGTACTTATCACAGTATCAGCATTTTTTCAGTAAGAGAGTTATTACTATTTTAACACGTCCAGCTCTTGCTAAACGATTCCTATTGTAAAATGGCAAACATTATAATAAAGATAATGTACCCTGAATGATAGTTCTGTTTGACATATGCTAATAAAACAGGATTGCCAAAAGCTCAGATCACTATGTAATATGTAAACTACAAATATAATCGATTTGAAATTTTACTTAGTGCAAGGCTTGTTTTAAATTTGCAGCAATTTCAAGAAATACTGAACTTAAGATAAGTCCCGTCAAAATCTAACGGTAAAATTCGCATTCCTTTTCTGTTTTCCCAGCGCTAAAATGTGGCCCATTAAAGCGTAAAGAAATAAAATTTATTTTTTAATTTTTTCTTTTATTTTTTTCAAAAGCAGATATTGCCAAAGCTTCAACACATAGTTATACTTTTGCTATTTACTAACCAATTGGCGTACCAGCAGCATTAGCAGCAACTAGTTATTGTTATTGTTGTTAATCATGTTACAGCAACGATGATGTGATGTTACATGACTATGGTTTTGAGCGAAAATGTTGCCTCTACAAATTAAGTTGGCACTCTGTAATAAGATGACGATAACAGCGATGACGATGATGATGATGATGATGATGATGATCATGATTATGATGGCCATGATGGGTTGAACGCACACACGATTTCTGTGAATTCATATTTCAATATGAGTTTACTATATTGGTCTTACGAATACAAAGATAATGATGTTGATGATGATGAGGAAAATGTTGATAAGACACTGACCGCCAATGATGTTGTTGATGACGATTATGGCAATGATGCTGTTAGTTGCTTAGTTGCCATATGTATATACATATATATGTATATATATATGCATAATATACATATATGACTATCATTGATTTAGGAGAATTTGACCGGTTAAGTTACACACAGTCTTGCTTATTCGTATATTTGCTGCAGTTGGCGAGTTGTCTGATTTAAATATCAAGTATAAGTAACTAAGTATCGGTAAAGTCAAGAGCATAGGCATAGAACGTGCGTTACTTAAAAAAAAAATAAAAATAAAAATAAAAAAATCTCTGTTTACTACTGACCGGCTCTTACGTATTGTGCATTTATATACATGTATGTGCGCATGCACAAAAATTTTTTAAATCTTTACTGATTATAATGCGATGTATATACCGTACTATTTTCAAACGTATATAAAGTTAACTGAAAACAAAATTTTATGTAAGCTTCACAACTACAATTGGTCACAATTTTTTATGGACGCTACTAGAAATTATAAGTTTATTAAATCTTTTATTGTACTTGCAAGACATGCACATCCGACTGGAATTCCTACATATTTGATTCTATACGTATATATATATATATACGTGTAAATCTAAGCTAATTTGGAATTTTTATATCATCTGCATCTGATGATAAAAATGTAATCGGGATTAAAATTAAAAATTTTGAAAGAACATTAGCTTTTGATAATACATATAACTTCCGCAAATTAGTGTGAAAAATATATATGAAAATTAATTTCCGGAAAAATTCTATATTTTTACTTTACTAGCATGGTATGAACACTTATTTTGTAAACTGGTTGTTTGTTCACTAAAGATAATAACGTTTTAAGATATGTATAATATGCGTCACAATAATGGATAAGTAAAGTTCTTATCCTTCCTGACCATGCTATTTTACTAATTTCATAATTCCGGTATTCCATAATTCTATTGATGAAAATCGAGCTTAGAAAAATAATCGGGCCGCCTACAATGATCAAGATGGCTTTAAGAACAACCGCTGTAATTTTAAATACCCACAAATCCTTTGCAGTCTTTATGCTAACACCGCATAAATTAATTCACTAAATAATATTTATAAAACGGCAAGAAGGAAATTGTTTTCAACTTGAGGCGAAGAAGCACCAATAGCTTGTATGCGATATGTTATATAATATCTATCGTTTCATATACATCACGATATACATTACCTTATATAGATCTAACTTAGGTGATTTTGGATGTTAATGCTACTAGGCAAAAATTGGAGTTCAAGTTGCTTTCTTTTAGGCACTATTTTCAGGCAATTAATAATGCGGATGGATGAGCAACTATTCATGCTAATTGGGAATCTATATAAAGGCTTCGATGGCGATTTTAATGCTTTGGAAAAAGTCAGTTAAGCTCACTAACACTCACATAATAATTTAATCAAGTTCCTTGCTTTTTCACTTTAGACCAAAATATTTTTGAAAAACCTCAAAATGCTTGCTAAAATATAGCAGATAATACGACGACGATGAGAAAATAGTTTCATTTCATGACAAGTAATTAACATAGAAATCTTCCAATTTTAAAGCTGATGAGTATACAAAATTCGACTCGAACTAAATAAGATCTGCCTGTATGTATGTATTTCTATTTCTAAAAAAAAACATCTACCCATTCATAACTGTATTTGTAGTAAGCTTGTATGCGTATTTTTTTTGTATTTATTCTCTCCTTATTTTCATAACTGACAACTTTTGCTATCGTTGCAATTTATCATTCTTTTCTGTTCTCTTCGTTTTCTATTTTGTTTTGTTTTTTCTATAAAGGCTGCCTTACCAATTTGAGGTCATTTGTACGTACATACGCATGCACACATGTTGAAAAGAAGGTGTGCATTTATGACCTAACATTATCATGATTTTACCGCTTACTGAATACATGTGTACATGTATGCGTAGAAATATCTCATATCCTTCTTATATTATCTATGATCTCGGAATTCTTTTTCATATAAATTTCAAGAACTTTCTGGGCTTTATTATGAGACGTTGTATGCAACTATGAATATGTGACGAAATTAATAATTGATTATGATACACTAAAAAGTGTGAAAAATTTAAAAACATACTGATGGCTAATTGTAGAGTATATAGAATTATAACTATCTAACTATCTAACTAATAGAAATTTTCGTTAACCCGAAACTTCATTCATAATAGTCTCGTACGCGATTACATCTCACTAAACATTCAATCAAGTTATAATGCAAGCAAAAAATGGTTTGTTGCTAAGCCTCAGAATATTGAGAGTAGTAAACGTAAATAGCCTTGTTTGGCCTTAAAGGTTATTTCAAATACCGAATTTTTCATCTCTTGAAAACTAGTCTTTGGCCAAACCCAACTGCCCTTATGTTTTTTGTCTGATCAAAGTCACTTTCTTAAGTGCATTCGTATCATTTGAGGGTTGTCACACAAGCATTCGTCTAAACTTATTTTTCTTGTCAAAAGTGGCGTAGGGCACAAATTGCGTGTATTCGCTCCTAAAGGAGCAATTCTTTTACAATATTTGCTATAAGTTGGTCTACAGTTTGGGAAAACAAACAGAAGAATGTAATGATATGTTTATTTTGATCGAGCGCTAGTATATGTTATGAGACCGAAACATGTTTCTTACTACAAACATATGATCGAAAAATTTAACACAATCCTTAAAACGTCCATCCGGATATATCGAAACATTCGGAAATGGAAAAAGGGAAGTGAATTGGTTGATACAAAATCCCTGTCTCATCAGCAAGAAGATATCTGAAAATTGCTGCTGTATTATGCAGCACAATTGATTTTCCTTTTTGTTCCTTCCGGAAGTACTTATAACTCAAAAACGTTTTATGATGATGCATCACCAAATGCCTTTATTACCGTTTGCAGCAACTTGTTATAGGTGTTTCCATTTTTCAAATGAAATTTTAAGCAGTACACACACAAGCAAACTTCATTTATTCACTAAATATGTGAATATGAATCGAAAATACTTATGAAGAAGTTACTCGACGAGTAAAATACAGAGCAAGGAATTTGGAAATTTTCATTTCATTTGCTTTTTAATCTAATCATTTAACCGGTGGTTTCTGCTATAATATAATTGATTTTTATTCAAATTTCTTATTTGTATTGATTTCTGAATTTTATTACGCAAAACAACATTTTAACATTGTCCCGTTCATTTATTCATTTATGTATTTATTCGTATGAAATTCAGCTAAAATAATTTAAGAGCCTTATTAGATTGACTCTTAGATATAAATCTTATGTTAATATTTCAACTTAACTATTACAAAATACAACAAAAAATACAAGATAAAATTCATGTATAAATAAAAAGAAGGAAAAAACAAAGAAAAAAAGCATATCTACATCTAGCGCGGAGATGAATTCCCAACTGACATAGATCCGAGCTGAGACTGAATCCCTAAACCATTGCAAACATGCAAAGGCTTGGAAATCAATAGAGTGAACGGAAATATCCAGAGCTTTCGAGATTAAAAGTTAATTTAAATACGATATAGGCAACGCCCGAGTATTACGAGGGATTGATTTGATACTATTTAAGGAGTCCGATATTGAGTTTAAGTTATACATATCATTATAATTGAATTGATTGAAGATCTCATAGTCTATGTTGCTTTAGTAATTGTAGGGATAGCAAAAACAATCTATTTTTAGAAGGAGGAACCCAACCCAAACTCCTAAGAACAAACAGAAGGAATCGCTTTTAAATATACGTAATACCTGTAGGAAGGAGAACACACAACGGAGACATGTTCAAGTATTTGACCCACCAAGCCCACGAACAATCGTTTTGTAACGTATGGGGCGTCGAATTTTCTAGACTAGCTCTTAATAAAGTCTAGTGCTGACCTAGCTTTACCTGCGGAAAGCACAATATGCAGATTAAAACGTAGTATATGGTCAAATAATAGAACTTCCAAAACAATGAACAGATCTACATTTTCCAATCTTCAATAAAATGAATTCCTTGAGAATGGGAGCTTCTGGGAAGTTAAAATTACCCAACACTAGTATCATGTCAATGGGTTTTGAAGTTTCAGCATTTTTACAAATAAGAGCAGCATGTTTTTTGCATTAGGATGAGTGTAGGAACAAGTCAAATATAAGTATTTATTACCAATTCTTTCCCGAGTGGTAATAAATTCAACGCCATGTGGAGGGAAACTACACCCGGTGAGCCTCCAAGTATAAATTGTAAAAAACAAAATGATATCACCACTGTTGTATAAATACCGTAAACAGCATAGAAATTGTTATATGATAACAAATTTTCGTAAACTATTTGAGAACTAAAACCAATTGGAACAATAAAATATGCAAAATCTTTTAAGTTCAAGAGAAAGACAATATCACAATGTGGTAGAGTTGCCTAAGATGCTTACATACGGTCTAAAGTTTCAAGTGCAATTTTTGAAACGTTCGCATTGTTAGGTCTGAGTGCAGAGATTTTATATAACCCTTTTCTCTCTCTATTTAGTATTATATCTAAAGCATAGCTTTCAAGTGAACAAAAATTAAAATAACAATAAACTAAAGCTCCCACATGTAAATTTACTTTTGTTTTTGCGATTACAAGAAAGCTTAAGCAAGTTTTAATATTTTTCCACAAAAAATTTGAAAATATTTTTTTTTTTTTATTGACAGCCTACTCGAATATCAATTGTTTTTATTTATATTTAATTTTTCTTTGTATTTACATACCATTTTTAAAACTTTGACATAACTGGAGCAACACTTTTAATATGAACACAATCTCACACTTAAAGTATTCACACATTGACTAATACAAATTTATACACTCTACCTATTATTTAAGCACAATTTTCCACATTGTTTTTTGGTGCGACTTTCTCAGGTATAAACATCTACGCAAATAAACAATGGACAAAAATAGACGGACAGACAAATCGACACATAAACAATGGTAGAGCAACATGATGGAACAACTTCAACTAAGCAATGACATTAGATTTACATATAACCATGTTTACACAAATACAAGCATAGACAAGTATATGTTGAGCGAAAGATAAATAAATATTAAGGTACAGCCGAACAACAAAACAACAAACAAAAAATAAAACAAAATATGTGAAAGTGATTTATTGATAGTTTTGACGTATTCATGCATTATATTTCCAAGTATAATGAACGTTTCCTGGTCAAAGTTTATTTAAGGAAAATTTTCAAATGAAATGAA
Organism: Glossina brevipalpis; assembly: GCA_000671755.1. Classification (NCBI taxonomy): domain Eukaryota; kingdom Metazoa; phylum Arthropoda; class Insecta; order Diptera; family Glossinidae; genus Glossina; species Glossina brevipalpis. The sequence continues at coordinate 283,979 of KK351222.1, forward strand.
ATATTGCGGAGAAATTAATATAAATTTCCTAGTCGTTAAGTAAAAGGTGAATGAAATTATCATACTTGTATCACACCTAAAGAAAAAAACAAAAACAATTTTTTTTTTTTTTTTTACAAAAAGCTATGAAATGCAATAATCCTGAGAATTGGGGCAAAGAAGGTGAGTAATAAGCAAACAAAAGATTATCTCTTGCATCATCGTCTTGACAAATGATAGCAAACATAACAATAATAAGCAACAGGAGGAAAATGTTTACTTAAAACACAATCATTATCATAATTGTCATTCAAAAGAATGCCAACCAAACCATCACCGCCACTACCACTACTACTATTAACAGAAGTAACTTAGTTAAGCATTAGCTTTTAGATATGTGCTTGGCATTAATTTTCAGCGTAAAGCCATAAAGTGTAACTGCGAAACACAATTGTCTGATTTTCTTTCATGTGACAAAAAAAGCTGTTTACCAGCCAACGCGCAAATACGAACAATTACAGCACAGCACCACAATACAAAGAAAGTTTCCTTTTCACCATTGAATTTTCTCATCGGTATGGTACATAACACCAATAACAAATGCAAAGCAAGTGTTTTCTTTTTTATTTTTTTTTTTTTTTTTTTTTTTTTTTTTACTTATACCACAATTTCTGGTTGACTAGGCTGCTTTGCTGGTTTTATAACAACATTTCATGCATAGCGCATTAAAATTACTGTTACATCCAGGCATTCATTCATACGTTGTTTCATCGATTCACATATGCCCCCACAACAGCAAGTATTTATAGTGCACATGTGTCTCATTAATCTGTGACAAATACATAAATATCTTTTCAGATACTTTCCTAGTACATTAGTTCACATCAGTTTAGTGTTTAGAGCTAAAACTCCCACGTTGGCAGATATTATGCTTAAGAAGTTATTTTGGCAAACTTTCACGCTGACTTTGTTCCCTTTAGCCAAAATAAAAACTAACAAATAACACACTCATCGTACTCTACAGTTAAAAATTTTAAAAGAAAGTTACAAAATCGATTTTATTTAAAATCTACGTAAATTTACTTATCGTTACAAACTTTAGATTATGCTGGAATTCAGTTGAAATATAAGATAATGTACTGAGAAAGTTTGTAGGGTTCAACAACTTGCGTTATCGTCGCCTATAGAGCGTATGTATGCAAAAAGAAAAAGGAAATAAGAAATAAGACAGTATAGCCTTATATGTTTAAGAAGGAAAACCTTCGATAGCAAAGTAAAACAACTTGACTTCAACTAATTGTCAGACAAAATCCATCCCAAAGATACTCTCATTGTCGTTGGAGGATCACCTATCGAAAATGAAATAGTAATTCTTAATGCGCACGAAGGAACATCTTGTATGATAAAGTTAAATAAATTGACTTGATCTCATTTGCGGAGAGCATCCATCTTACAGCTAAGTAGAATCTACATTTATCACCTTCGTATCACTTTTTGGAATATCATTCATTGCTACTGTTCAATGAGTGCTTTACACAACGGTTGACGAATCGTTCATCAATATAAGCTTAATGAATATAAACAAATAAGAAATTTATATTCGGTTGTGTCGAATCTTTTATACACATCACCCGTTATCTTAAAAGAAGGAGAAAAACTAAATTTTAATAGATGGAAGATTTTCTCCATTTCTATGGAATACCGAGGAATGCAGCCAGCCATGGAATACCATGGAAAACAGCCAGAAAACAGACGCGCTTTCAACTTATACTGTAGGCTTGGCCATTTGCCTCATTGATCCATTTTCAATAGCAAGAAATTCCCATGTTTCTGCAAAATCTGAGGCCGATATCTTCATTTTTGCGGCCAGGAGAATGTTTACCACAGACATTACACAATCAGAAAAACGGACAGACGGACATGCTTAGGTCGATTTTAAATTCTATGCTGACGAAGAATATATATACTTTATGGAGTCTTCGAAATTTCCTTTTTGTAGTTACAAACCAAATGACAAAATGATATATACCCTTCACCTTCGATGGTGGGTATAATAAACCAAATTTAAAAATAACTTTATATGTTTTAAGAATCAATACTAAGTTTAACTATTTTCAGAATGAGTTGAAATACGAAATACAGACCTGAGTGATCAAGTGATAAACTTTAAGTTCAGTCATTTATACAAAACAACACGTTTATTAATAAAAAAAAACTAGGCGGCCAGCATCACACGGTAAATCGGAGATCGAGATGGAGAAGAAGAAAGAGAGAGAGAGAAGACGTACAAACCGGAAAGCCGTATTAACACGTAGTATATATAGTACATATTTGAGGATACTCGCTTAAGTCATTTTCTTAGTGATGCTTTGAGAGAATAATAAATGATTCTTTAAACGGTAAATTCTTTAAAAGCTTAACAGATTTATATTAAACGTTTATGAAATCTACCATAACTCTGAAGATATTTTTAAATACAATATCAAAAGAGCTTCAACAGCTAATAGATAGAAATATAATTAAAGTAAATTTTTATTTATCGTTAAAGAATGTCGAGTTAATCAGAAGTACGCATCACTGTCACAATTTTCGTATGCTTCGCTTATCTAGATTAAAATTATCCAATCCTTTGCATTATACTTAGTGTAGTGTAAAATTCAAAGAAACGTATGTGGACAGCCAAAAGGTGGTTCATCAAATCAATGTTCTTTAAGTTGGTCCAAGACTCAGTCTGTACAAATTTTTTTTTTGTATATATGCGTACCTGGCTACGATTAATTACTACGTTAGAACACTTTTGACATATTCAGGTGCAAATAATATGTTGCAAATCTCTTTCGCTTCTCAAATGCTAAGACACACATACACACACACACAGCAGTATTCAATTAAAAATGTTCTGTCTTTTTATAGCTATGTTTTGGCTCTCCATTCGTTGTCAGTAGCAATAAGTAAAACGAACAAGAAGTATGAAAAACAAAAACAAAAACAAAAACAAAAGGAGAGAAAAAACAGAACACATTTTATCTGGTTGTAGTTATCAATAAAAATTTGTATAATTTCTTAGGTGTGCGAGCGGTGTACGAGGAGAGGAGTATGCTCTTGTATAATATTTCTATTGCCCGTTGTGTATATGCGTTCTAGGTGCAACTACTTGTTTGAGCTGTTATTAACATATGCTCGCTGATATATTGCAGATAGTGAGCATTCAGCATGAATTCAGGCGGCTACATTAAATGCATGTTTTTTTTTTTCTTAACGTTTTTGTAGAGTGTATGTCCGATATGTTTGTTTGGATATTCAGGTTGGTGTGCGTTGATTTGCCCTGAAGTAAAGTGCAAATAACGCGAGCACATACGTGCAAAATTGAAAACTTGATTTATTTGTCCATAAAACTATGAATATGTAATCAATGTTTAATAATGAATTTTAATGTTTAAGTTTTTTTTTCCTTTTTGCTCGTTAGGTTAACATGGACGGGTCTAAGCGTGTGTGTGTGTGTGTGTGTGTGCGTGTATGACCACATTTAATATGAAATAGGAAAATGAAATTACAATTATATGAAAAAGTGTACAAGTAGACGGTACGAACAGACAGTACGAAAAATATTATTTACATATCAACCTATGAAAACGCCAGATGATATCACTAATATTGCAACTTTTTCGTTTAATTGGTAATGTATCAACATAAATTACAATTATATATCACAAAGTTTTCCTAATTTAATATAAAAGTGATAAATAGAAAAATGAGAAAATATTAAATAAGTTTTAGAAGGTTTTATTTCGGTGGTAGGCATTTATTAATGGCCAGAACTATCCACTACTATAAGGAATCTTTCCACTAAATTATAAATAATAATAGTGTATGGTTATGTTTGGGTAAACATTGTGCTACATTTATTTACATTATTATTATATTACATTTATTTTTTCTATATACGTAAGCGGCCAATCAAAGGATGTCTTTAATAGACGTGGTGGGGGTCAGAAAGATTGTACGTAAATGTAAAGAGTAAAGCAAAGCAAGCGTAATTTTTGTGACAACTTCTGCACAGACTGGAAAGATTGTTGGTCATAATTGGATAAGCGTTTATTATCAACATAATCAACGTATTCTATACGCTTACATTATGTGTTACGTTAACAATGTTGGATATAATTTTTCAGAAGAAATTTTTTAAATCCAGGTTGTCGGATGTTCGTTCTACCCAAAAATTCAATGTATTCATTGACTAATTTTAAGCTAATTTAGACAAGTTCGTAAATTTAAACGAGTTTGTTGTCTTTGTATTAAATTTATTATCCCCGTACTTTATGGCAGCCCTTTAAGCGCTATTCATCGAAGTTCTTCTCTAATGCCCGCTATGCTCATTAACAATATCTGACTTTCAGAACGTGAAAAAGAGATATCTTCCTGGTTTTAGAGATCTCTGCACATCTTGTATATATAATTTGCATTTTTTGCGTGTAAACTTTTTAAGTTATCTTAAAATGCACGCATTTCAGATTTTTACTCAAATATAAACGCTCTGCCATTTTATATTTTTTTAAAAATTATAACTTAAGACAAACAATCACATATACAAGTTATATACTAATATACATATTCTTATAAATATAGTGGCAACGTGAATATATTTTGTTAACTTTGAAGGTTGCAGTAGCAAGAAGGCGTAACAGTGACTAAAAAAGAAAAAAAAAAACAAAAGAAATATTAATAAGAAAACAAACTAAACGAAAATTGTAGCTGTAATCAAACAGCATGAAAATCGGCAGCGGCATCGGCAACAGCAGCAGCAACAGCAGCAGCAGCAGCCATAAACGGTCTTTTTATTATTATAGGTTCTTTCTACCACTCTTATGTATGTTTATGTGTATATGCCTTTTATGACATACATAGGCGTGTCTCCCAAACGTTTGCTTTTGCTTTCCAAGATTGAAGGAGTTCGACTAGTGTACATAAATATAATAATAGATTGTCCGATAAGAAAATATGTTTGTTGAATATTAGATTTTATTTAGGAATCAAAAACAAGGGAGACTCCACCGCAAACATAGTTTAGATGTAAGCACATGCGTGTATGTAATCTGATTTTTTTATCGTTTTATTTTTTGTTGATTTTTTATAATTTAATGAAATTGATGTTGAGACAATTACTAAATGTTATCTAAGCGTAGGCATCGATCGTAGGCCAAATCCTCGTTATGGAGCAGTTGCTGAAGGTAGAAAGAACTCTTTCAAAAAAGAATGTTATAGAAATAGTTAAATTGTAGTTAAGTTAACGGTCATAGGGCTAATAGAATAAATATTTATTTAATATTAACAGAAAAGTATCATCAATACTTGAACGTCTTGTGGTCGAAAATTAGAAGAAAAAAATTAATTCAAATAATACATTTTGTTACAATTAACTAAATATGAATTCGAAATAATTATTTCGTTTAGACAATTCCTATTTCTTTACGTGTCTACTCATAGTTACAGGCATACAACTTAGCATAGGAAGTCATGTTCTAGACAAATTGGATTAATTATCGTTTTATTATTAAAATTAATATGAAAGCTCAAGAAATTAATATCAAATCTAAAGTAACATTACTGTTTATATACATCTGCGAGTACTATTACATCTCACCGATTCATTGACTTTGTATACAGTCCGATAGCGTCAAATATTGGATCAGACTTCAGTAGTAAAAGTGAAAGATAGAAGTCATTGGTTAAACATAAAAAATTACACATTTTATGAACATTTTAATAAATAAATTTGTTTAATTTTTTTAATAATTTAACTTAATTTAATTCAAATAACAGATTTTAATGAGTGGAATGTAGAGCCACATCTATATAATGTTATTGTAAGCAAAAATAAAAAAGTGAATAATTACAGGTCTTAACCCCATAGTAAGCAGTTATGCTAAAAATAAACGGAGGTCACTGAACGCAACAAAATTCGCCAGAACGAATTAAAAATGTCCTAATAAAACGTGCTTCGTAATGCCGTAAGGTAACATCTTTTATTATTCCCTACACAATGTATCACGTAATGGTTTAAGACAGACCCACTTTTTATTGCATCGATCGATATCGAATTATTTCCTGAATTGGTTTAGGTCTCTCCATCTGATGCCTGTTCATGTATTTTTGTAGTTCACCTACGGGTTGTGTGCAATTTTTTCGATATTTTAACGAAATTAGTCAAGCTGCCGTCTTTTGACCCAAAGATGAGTATTGTTAAAAAAAGATTCGATGGGACCATTTACGATTACGCTACATATCAAGCTTATTTGAAAAGGAGCTTTATGTACTAGTATAAACTAGTATTTTAGTTTACGAAATAAATGTGGAAAACTTGGACCGAATGGGACTATTTTAAAAACCCAGCCTTTTTATGGTAAAAAGGTTCAATTACTAGTGTATTATGATGAATATGAGGCGTTAATAGTAATTTGGCATAAAAATTAACTCTACCAAATTTTTTTTGGACAAGACCGTAATATGTCTACACTTTTCATCGCGGTTTCTCACGAAAGTAAATGAATATTTATATTAGACAAAGTGACGTAGCGTATTTAATGGTTGGGCTTGGCCGACTATGCTGTTTTTATTTTTTTATTATCTGTTATCAAAATTCCTTTCCTTCTGTACAATACAGATTTAAACTCTTGTATTGATGGAAACGATGTCGACCATCATACTTATGGCACAATCGAAGAGTAACAAATCCATCGTTACTATGTCTTAGTCGCACAAATAGCAAGCAAAGTGACTTAAAATGATAGATAAGCAATGATTATCCATATTAAAAAAATCGATACGATGGAAAGGTATTGAGAACGACATGTCCACATCTACGTTTAGGATCTTGTTATGTCTCGTAATGGAAGTAGGTATCATGACATTTTATAGTGTCTCTTCAGATTACAAACAGCTTTAGTATAAGTGATATTTATTTAAGTAGCGATCTTTTAAAATTTTTTTTGGCTGATGATTTAATTTACGGCGGAATCTATCTAATAAATAAGTCGAAATTAAATGAAGTACCGTAAAGGAGCATTACGTATCATCTCAATGCAAAGAAGTGGTCGCTAGCGTTAATGGAAAGGCCAGTGATACTTACAAATTTCTAGAATTTGATGGGTACCCATGATTCGCATTAAGGCATACATACGTCGGCTACATATGTTTTAATGACATATGGCTGAAATGTGGTGGCATAAGGCTAATAAAAACTGTATTTTTCTTATTCAATTTTTCATACATAAAGACTTTATTTTGTCGCACTTTTTTCATTTGTAAAAATGTTTAATGTTATTGTTTTACGAGTTCTTAACGATTTGGTTTGCATTGCATTTAATTGAACAATTTCAACATTTTTATTGCGTTAAAGAGAAAATCGCTTCACTGATGTATGCTTTATAACTGTTGTATTAGCTCTTAAATCGTTTTTGTAATTTTGTGTCAATCATGATGGAAAATTTTCTTATGCCGTTCATCAAAAGATTTAAATAGATTTTTTTGTGCTCGACATACTCGTTAAAAGTTTCAAGTCATAACTTGACATAACTTAATTGATTGACAGAGATCAAGCTTGAAACTGGTTCTAATCAAATTGTTTGTAAATCGTAAAGAGACACCACAACTAATAATTGGATTTTATTAATTATTTCTTTATAATTTTGTAATAAAACCAAAGAAAATGTGTTTCGTTGCAATTAAGCGTTGATGCCACGACCTATATATTTATATGATTTTTTCTAAGAAAGTATTGATGATGTTATTTTTAGAATTCAACAATGACTCGACTTAGCAGTTCACGCTAATCAAAAATAGTTAAAATTCATTTAGTTACGGATGCACAATTCGCTACCGAAAATTTAGTTTAACTTTTCTCAAGGTCAACTTAAAAAATATTCTGAGATACACTTCAGAATAAAATATAAGTTTGTGGGGAAATCTATGGCCAAATTCGGGTTGATTTCTGCGTCTAACCTTACCTCACTTAAAACATGATGATCAAGTAACAAGCTACTGAGAGTGCGTTCTGTAAAAAATTTGTTAAGACTCACACATAATTGAAATGCACGTTCGACTGACAATTTTGGTGTTGTTATTGAAAGTGTCGAAGAAGATCCAAATTTATGCATTACACGGAGCGTACAGCATTCTGATCGCTGCAGTCACATGATTACAAATTTCTTTCGGCATAAAATAAAAGATGTTGATGTTGAAGATATGTGATCCCAACAGGACGATGACAAGAACCACGTAGAGAAATTTCCTGGACGTGTAATTTCACGTTTTGATGATGTGAATTACCCATCAAGACCATGCGATTTCTCACCGTTAGACTTTATTGTGGATTTACAACTAAGAATTCAGTTTATGCGATCAATCATCAAACCCTTCAAGCTTTGAAAACGAACATTCTTCAAGCTATGGCCGAGCTATTGCCCGCTATGTGCAGACAAGTTCTCGAAAATTACCTCAAAATGATTCAGTCTTACAAAACGTCGGTGAAGAATATTTGAATGATTTGGTATATGGATGTACAAAGACTGGCAAGTTCCAAACAATATATTAATGTTGCTGTAGCGAACATCAGAATGTATCAAAAAAAAATCTGAAAGTGTTTTTCAAATGGGCTCCACGTTTGTCCAGAAAGAATAAAATCATTAGAGATCAAGACATTGGTTACAAGGCAAAATTGCTTGAATTGAAGTTCGAAGGTGTGCTTTAGGTAAAAGACTTGTATGAAATGATGATTGGAAATTTTTGATCACTATTATAACGAGTGGGAGTTCAGAATACTTTTTGTTGTTTACCGCGCACAATTTCTTATCTTTCAAAAAGTTCTTGCAGCAATTTTCCTTAATGTAAATTATTCCTGTGCGGCAAGGGCCAACAATTTGAATAGTGTCATCAAGAACTTGTCAATATGGTTCCCAGTGATTGTTTCGTTTATTTAGACCTTAATTTCTATTACAGAATATGAAATTTCAAGCAGTTAGTAATCTATAAAAAAGCGTAGATAAGAATAACAAAGCGATCGATGAAAGTAATTATCAAACGCTAATCAAGTGAAACATTAGCACAAATTTATTAATTTACAAACGAAAAATATTCTATAGGATTGTCGAAAAATGTTTCTTTGCTTTAGCGGAAGGCTGGCACTTTTTTTTTGACAGAAAGCGCATTGTTGATGACTATAAAGAACAGATCATAGCTTGTTTCAGTGTCAGCTTTTAATTATAGTAACATTTTTCCCCTTGAGATTCTCTTTACATATCGGACATTAATTTTAAAAATAAAGTTCATATTTTTTATATTTTTTTTCTTTGATTAAAATATAATTTGTGATCTTAATCTATTCGTAGTAAAACAACATAAATTTATTATCAGTAATTTGTTTCGTCAAGGATGTTTATTGTGGTTGATTTTTAAAAGCGATAAAGTGATGATAGACTTAGATTACATTCAGCATCAGCGAAACATAGGCTCGCCAAAGCATACATAGTAAATTGAATTTTGAATTCAAAATATTTTACAATTTGAAAAATGGGGGCCTGTACAATTCAGACTTATTCTTTCTTTGCTTTTTTTTTTTAATTAAAATTTATTTGCTTCTCTTTTACTGCTTTTATTATTTATGTGTTTATTATATGTACCGCACGTAGCGAATTGCAACTCTGCATTTTAATGAATAACTGGCAATAAGACGGACAATCATTTTCACACTCTTACAACAACAATAACCTTATGTATATATATATGTATTTGCTGACCGTTTGTGTTGGGCCAATTTGTAGGCCCAACACTCGGTCTTCATATGCAAGAATGACTCAACCTGGTATAGTTATATTTATGAAATTTTATGACTTAGTTTTGAGTATCCAGCGGTTTCGTTGTAAAAAAAAAAAGAACACGCTGAAAAAATACGTAAATGAACGTATTTTCTTTTATTTTGTTTTGTTTTTTGTGGCGAAACGTTTATAAGCTACTGACAATATCTACGAATATATATATATATATATATATAAATATATATGTGGAATAAGGTAATACAGACGTGAGATGGTTAATATGAGATAGTAAATGAACAAAAATGTTAAATTAAGAAATTGAGTTTTATTTTTATTTCTGGCAAAAGCGAGCTTATTGAATTGGTTGTAAAACTTGTCATACAATTTAAAAGAATTAAAAAAAAACAAAGAATTTAAGAAAAGCATTAAATATAATTTTCGGTTTGCGAATAAACAAAACGGCAGATAACAATTTTTATGTGGGTATGAATCTTTCAGCATTCTAAAGAAGACTCATAAAATTTATTTAATATTATGACAACGCATGCAAAATGATCGGTAAACAAATCTGTAAAGTTAATCAAAACAATATACTTTGTTTATACAAACGGACGAGACTTGGATTTCGACGACTTTATTTTAAGTGCGTTTAGTTCGTTGAAAGCAAATTTTTCTTGTTTTTGATGTTTGGATTAAACATTTTGATATCGACCTCTTTCTAGCTTCATTTCTTCCTTGTATACCAGTCATCCATTTTGTTAGAATGTTAATGCGGGGCTCCGCAAAAACATACATATTCTTGATCAGCATCAAAGATGTAAGAATCGGCCCCATCCAGACACAACGTTCTCATTCGTGAAATATGTTTGAGATTAAAAATGAACATTTTTGGCCAGATTCTCTTATGCCATAATGGGTTAATTATTGCTTGAAATAATATGAAGGAAGCAAGTACAGGTAAATCTGTTTTTATGCGGTAAAGAGGAGCCGCAGGAAAAACCCCAAAAAAAGTATTCAGAAACTTCTTAAATAGCTATAAGCAATATTTTTTCATAATTTATTAAAGAAAATTTATAAATCCGACAAAAAAATATGTCAAAAGAAAGTGTTTTCCAAACCAACTACATAATCAAATTACTCTCGGAAATTTTATAAAATTTTAATTTCTCATTTTAAAGTTCAAGATTTATTCGAAACGCGCATATAGGTGCGTTGGATTAGCTCGTAATCGCTTTTGCGACTACGGTCTACGGTCATTTGGTCAGTTGCTTGTAAACGGCGCCATTAAAGCTCTTCTTGAAACTGTTATCTATTCTATGAAAATGTTTTTTCAATGCGTTGCAAAGCTGGATCACAGCATACATTTTATGCGCTTTCATAGAATTCGATTCTTCTTATCCTACTTCAGGATCTGTTAAGTTATTGAGAATGTCACTATCATTTATGGTTTCGCTATTAATTAATTCGATAAGATCATTTCCATTCAAAGTGTCAAAACCTTCTCCGCATCTAGTATGTTCTATCCATCAATGACACATCCAAGGGAGTGTGCATTCCAGCACGAAATTATTTCAGTTTATTTATTCTATTTATTCGTTCAAATGCTGTGGCACCATTGTCTATGCAGCCTGAAATCGAAAAATTTTACCGAATTTCCATTATTTTTTCGCGTTCTGCTGTTTCGAAAATGTATTTGAAAGTTAATTTCATGCTATTCTCGGAAATTTTGATTTCCATTTTACTGTCATTATATAAATTTACGGCGAAATCAACGATTGAAACGAAATATCTATCCCTCGAAACCAATTGTTAATTGACTATCGCATTCGCGACATGAGAAATTTTTAGTACTAAGTTGGAATAGTAAAATTACAAAACTTTAAGGAGAAAAAATGAGAACATATGAATGCATACAATTTTTTAAGGAATCGTTTTTATTTGACTGTAAATAAAAGCTTGCAATGCTTAGAAACCATAATAAGATTTTTGTACTATAAAATCTTAAGTGTGACCCAAGCCAATCACATGAAAATATCTATGAGAAAAAATATATTTTCCACTTTCTACTTCATTAAAATAGAAACTTATTTAAAAAATATTTTTGAATATAATTCATTTTATTAATTTTGAACGACTGTGTGAACAGATAAATATATTCTTGAAAATATTAGATGTAAAGTACCCCCTTTACTTTTCTATGTAAAGGATTGACAATTTTTGAAATATCTCATAAGCTTGGCAAACAGTATGACGCAAATAAAGCAAGCTAAACCCTAAACATGCAATAAATTAAATCTTGTGAAGGCCACATTTTCTATTTATTTAAAACAAGAATACATATATATATGTATATATATATATATATAAAATAAATATCATGACAGAAACTTAACTGAAAATAGAAAGAAGTCTTTTTAAAGGCTTTTTTAAAATGGAACTGATATGATTTATGTGATTAAGCAAAAGCTGGAAGATAAAACTAATTTTCAGGGAAAAGGTTTTAAAGGTTTTCATTATCACCTACATTAGAGACTTACCTCGACCATAAAAAAAGTGTTTTATAGCAATTTTTTTTAAATGCTACCTAGAAAACGAATAACATTTATAAGGCAACACACACAAAAGTCTATTAGTATTTAAATCTTCCCGCATGAAAAAATGTTTTTATTACAAGACATAAAAACAATACCTAACACTTTAAAATAGCATTTGTTTTACAAAATATTTAAAAATTCGTACGTTTTTTTTGTGTCATCTCTTTCTATCTTCTTTCATCTTCTTCTATCTCTTTTCTGCGTAAAAATTTGGCGTATACAATAATCATAAAAAATTAATGCTAAAGTTAAAGAAAACAAAAAAAGTTCTTAAAAATGATTTATGTTAATGTGCTCTTGCAGACAGTTAACATCAACCAACCAGCCAACCACAGAAGTTTTTTGCTGACTTTACGCTCTCAGTTTGAAAAGAAGCTCGAAAATTGTTTTCATGTTTAACGATAAATGTTAACAGTTGGATACCGTGTGTCAAAATGCACAGGAGACCGCAACCCATGTCTTAAATGACAACAAGAAAACCACATATATATATATATATATATATATATATATATATTTACTTATATATATACATATATGTACGAGTACACATACCTATACACCTACATAGAAATAAAAACTTTTACAAATGCATGTAGACAGATAAACGATAGCTTAAAACCGCATAAGAATTATGTCTGAATCCATAAAACTGAAATATATTTTAAACAATAATTAATGCATGTGTTAATTAAATTAAATTAAACTAAATCTTCCGTAAAAATGTGGCTATTTGTCTATTTTGATTTTTGAAAATTCTTAATTCAAAATAGTTATGCTCTTTGTCTGATGGTGTGGTGGTATGAATGAAGACACAAGCAAATAGATCCTATTGGTCTCGAAGTGATTCGTAAAAAATGAGTCTTAAAAAATTTTGTTTTTAATACTAATGTGATAAGCAGCCTTAACTTAACGAGATCACCGATCTCTATGGGTATTATAAACGGCAGACCCATATCTATATATAAACCATGCTTTGAGAGCAAACACCAAATGTAGGTATCCCAATATTGATTTGCACTTTGAACAGATGCGTGCAGATTACATCCGAATTTCCCTTATTTTTGTCTATTTATTCGTTTTTCTATATTTAGTGAAACAAAGAAGAGATGTGTAACATTTTTCCTTGTTGTACGGTTAACTTTAGTAGTGTCAATTATCTCAAGCCGTACTATAAGGTTATAAGATTGTATAGAAGTTTAGATATTAGAACAACAACAACGTTTTGAAAGTAAGATAAACTTCATGTGCTGTAAAATATCACACCGACATTGAGATAACTCTCCGCAGGCTTGTACAAAATTTTTGACTTTTATGGTGAAGACTGTTAATGATATTCACACATCTGCACATGATTTGCTCCTTTCCGCTCTGGATGTTTCTACGGCCCGTTCTGTTCGATCTATCGCTGATGTACTCGATGAAGTCCTTTAAAATATTGAGAGAAAGTAGCACATTTCGCTCTATGACATTGCTGCGAAACACTGATTACGAAACAATCTTAAGTCATTGCCATAAAGTTGGCTACAAAAAACTTCCCTTTTTCTTTTTTTCTTCAATATGACGAAACATTTAATTGATGACCTTTTTGCGTGTGACGTAGTGGAGCAGCCTGGGAGGGGTATGACTGATCAGTATATGGTAAACCTTTACGGACAGAGCACTCACTGAAACTACGACGGCACCCTAGTTGTAATTAAAGTATTATCTATCGCGCTGGTAATCGAACCAAGCTGCGCCGAGCTGACATTCGCGCGTGATTTTTAAGCACTCGCGTATGCGGTCACATGAATTGATAGTAAAAGACTTAATAAATCAAATTTCTCCCTGGAAACCGCTGCTGAAATGAAAGGATATCGAGCTTAATTGAAGATGGGTGATGAAAAAGTTATCGCATATGACGTTAATGTGCGAAATATATCGTGGCACGAGATGGGTGAAGCTGAATAAACGATAGCAAAGTCCGCACCGACCCCACATAAGCTAAGATCTGAAATTAGGGGCGATTAGAATGGAATCCTGAGTGATGGGCTTCTGGCCAAATGATTGATTCCGCATTCTATTATACACAATTAATAGGATTGAATTACGAAATTAAGATAAAACGCCAAAATTGAGATAGTTTGATGTATCCGTTTACCATTTGTTTCTCTTTCTACTTGGCTTTAATAACCCCCTTTTCTTTAATTTTAACTTTCAGGCTATCAGGGTTTTCAACGACAATTTTAATTTACAAATTTTTATTGCCATTCATTATACGTCAAAGATTTTTTCTTTAATAATTAATATGAACATAAAATACCAGATCTTTAGTTATCTTTGGCAAACGTTTGGAGACAAGAGACAACAGCGAGATAATAATAATGACAATAATGATGAGAATTTGTTGATTAGAAACCCCATGGCGTAGAGTGTCCCATATATTAAGAAAAAATATAAGAATAAGGAGACTTCATGTGGTCTTTATATGGCGAAGGCTATCAATTCCATGTTAGGAGACATTTCATATCTTAAGAAATCTTACCAAACTTTAAGAATTCTTTTACATAAAGCCAAAAACTTTTTCACCTTAACTGTTTGTGTCCTTAGACGATGACGATAGTTTGTAGTCTCCTTAAAAAAAAGATTTCATTTTCGTACAAATAAAATTCATTATTCTTTTTAAGTTCTTTTTTTTCGTTTAATGTATCGTAGTGCTTTCGTGTGTTTTGAATTTCGTTGGTTGTAATTCATGAAAATGTCAGACAGAAGTTTCAAATTTCATGTTTGACTTATGACAGTTTACCTGATAAACCAACCTTTTGGTTCGCTCACGGCAGGCATACTACTGCTGTTTGCGTGGCTCAATTTGAGAAATTTTAAAAAAGCAAAACCTTATGATTTTCTTGTATTCGTTCTGTACCTAAAGTTTGTCTTGGTCGCTGAGTTCTTAAATATAAAATATTTCTTGTCATTTGATGATTGGTTGTTAGTTTCTCATTCATATGAAATGTTTAAAATTAATGTTATTCTTTCTACTAAAACAACTCAACACTGAAATATTTTATTTTGAAAAATTCATTCATTCACATCAACAAACGAAATGATAAATTTTGTTGATACAGATATCGTTGGTAATATCGCATGACATAAAGGCAAGTAAAAAATATTTTAAATAAAATTTTTTTTTTTTAAGTCTCAATAAAAATGCAAAGTTGATAAAACTGTAGTCGTTATATTCTAAGGATCTAAGAAACGGCTTAATTTTAAAAAATTTACGAACACTAGCGAGAAGGAAATTTTCGTTGTAAAACGAAACTTAGGAGGAAATGCAAAAAAAATAAAAAATGAAAAAATGTTTAAAAATCGCTCTGGAGGAAATTTGGGGTTTTGTTATTTTAGGCATCGTACCAATTTTCGTTTGTTTTTGGTATATTTTGTTAGTGTTTGCATGTTTGATGGAATGCTTGTTTTCATTGACAGCCGATCAAAACGTTCTCTGTCTTACTACATTTCAATTGCCAGATACTATAGCTACTAGCAATAGTATCGAATACAAAAAGACCTTTACTAAAATAAAACGTTGTTGGCGAAATATCATTTTTGTTTTGTTTCTATAAATGTTCGAAAGAACACCTGAGCATGACGTAAGAATCTTGATTTAAATCAATTCATCGAAAAAAGCAAGTTAAGGCCTATTTAAGAATTAAGTTCAAAAATACGAGTAGTCGTCTTACAATAGTTTGTAAGCGGAGACAACTACCAATATGACAATCTTTTCTGATTTTCATCATTCGTTTATGATTCGTAACTAATATTAATCTTGAATTTTTTGTATGAATATATGTATAACTAATAAATGGATTGAATGGAAATGGAGTTATCTGATGTGTCCCAACAAGCAAAAGCCTTCTTCTAACTTCTTATTTTACCCGTCTGTATATTAAAAGCAGTTGGTATTCGCAAATTTTTCATTTTAAAGACGTAAGCAAAAGTTCTTATTTTGCAAGTTCATCGCATTGAACCGGTTCGCAGAGCGCTATTAGTTACTGTAGCAAATAGTTTCCAAAACAAAACTTAACAAGAGACATGAAGAAACGGTACACAGGCCTGCCAATAGTATACGCAGATTACAAAGAAGTCCGCGCATTACTTTCTCATTCCAATAAAGCGTCATCCAAATCAGTAAGCCAACAAATCTTTTTGAACCGTCCTCATACTCCGGATACTAACAACTAACACATGGAAACCATCGCCCAAGCACCAATTTTAAAATAATTTTATTTTGTCCCCAATTATGCAAGACTTTCTTGCGTATTGAATGACAATAAATTCACCCAACTAACAGCATCGTCTAACTAAGTTCTAAAGTAATATTGCTTTCTTGATTCCATTGAAAGCGTGAAAGAAAATTCTTTAAAGAAATTGAAAACTTGAAAAGAGGAAAAAGAGAGATAGAGAGGGAGGCTAGGAAGAGGCAGCGAAAAACGAAAACGGGAAAAGGTAAGATGTACGCTCTTGTCGAATGGCATGATGTTATGATATTATGATAGCAATCAATGTAACGTAGAATTATATCATTCTTTTGCTTTTCTTAGTATGGAAAGTCAAGATATGTATGGGAGAAATGAAGGCGGATTTCAAGTCCTTACAAAGGAACAAACTTGGAGCCGTTTGTCTGGAATACATATTAAAAAAACGGTTCATTTTACAATTACAATTAGAAAAAAATTCGGTGTTTAGGAAAACTAATGTAAGCTTAGTTTCAAATTTCAAAAAGATTTGCTTCGATTATTATATATTTTTTATAATATTTAATTAATTCCATTTCATTCTTATTTGGATTTTAATTTATTATTAAGAGTTATTCACTAAAATTATCCATCTTCTTTGGCAGCTTGGAATAAGTGTTAACGTTTTATAAATGATTTGTAGAATAGTCGTGAAAAAGTGATAAAGTACTTATTTTTTTTCTCGTTTAATAAGTTAAATTATGTACCTTCTAATAGGCTTACATTCAACTTTATAAACCCTTTTCTACGACTTATTATCAGGTAACCAATTGCTTGGCTATAAATGTTAATATCAAAAGTCAAACAGAACCAAAAAGAAGATTATTATGCTACGATCGCATTAAAATACTCAATATATGCATATATCGCAAGACTACTTTTTATATGTTCGCCTGCACAACGAACAAGTGCAGATAAGGCTGACTTAACTTGGACTTCAATAACTGGTTTCGCAGATTAAATTTAAATTGGAAAGCTTTAAACTAAGGGAATTATGAAAACCAAGGGCTAAGTGTATTGAAAAAAATATTGCTGGACGACGTGTTGTTTACGGTTACACCTTTAACTGTTTGACAATGTTTACGATAAGAGGAAGAAAGAGGAGAAAATGAAAAAAGTAGCCGACAAATCTTTTATATATTTGAACACGCTTTAATGGGAAATTCAAAATGATTATGCCTATATAAGAATTAAAATTTTGTGTAGTGTACAGTGGATGAGAAACTTGAAAAGGTTTATAAATTTTTTTTTTAGCATTTTCAGTAAGTATTTTGTTGAAGCTGTATTCAAAAATATTATGAAATACTTCATTAAATAATTTAACTTGCTTTTTGTCCTTTTTTGTGGAGTTACTAAACAAAACTGTTTCGTCACTTGTTTTCGAAAAATAATTTGGAATGAAAACAGAATCCTTGTGTTTAAATTCTTCTCTTTTCTTTTTTTTTTTTACGTAAGAACCAATTCGTACGAGGAGTGGCACTTAACCACACTATTCATGTTTGGTTATCCATTTCACGGTCCGGGTTTAGCAATGTTTCTCTCAGTAACACACGTAATACAGAATAGTTATCCAGAGTCCCCTGCGTTTAGTGCAACGTTTGCCATTTTACAAATATGAATCGTTTAATAACCGTTGCCAAAGAAAATAGTAAAAGATTACTCCAAAAATTTTCCAGAAATTATTTGTGTCTAGCATTTACTAGTTGTAAATATCTCGTAAATGTCCTTTGTATAAATTTCGCGTAATTTAAGAAAGTTGAACAATTTCAACTATAGAAGAAATATACAGAAAGCTTAATATTTGCAAGCTCATCTATTAATTATCATTATATAATTATCGTTACCCTAAGACAGAGACTTGACATTTTTCTTATTTGTGATTTATGGTTCAGGTTATGAATGGTGGTTACCAATACGTTCTAAACGCTTAACTTACGAAGGAAATACACAGAAGAGGAAATGTTTTGAATTATTAAAGAAAAACTTGAAGAATTCCGTAATTTAATTGGCAAAGGTCTTAGCAATGAGCCTCATAAATAATATTAAAAATTGTTACAAAAAAAAAAGAGAAAAAAAATAGAAATTCTTAAAACAGTAAACACTGGTTTTTCTCTTTAATCAAAAAAAAAAAAAGTGTTTTTGAAAAGCTTTTTAGAAAATGCATATAACCTTTTATGTTAAAATACTAACCATAAATCCCCACTGTTTCGTAATGAATTTGCAGACCACCTTACAGATAAATACTTTTTTCAAAACATAGCAAAAATTGCCATAAAACAACTTTGCTCCTTTTGCTGTTTCTCTTTTTCTTAGGTTTGATCTTGTTTTATATTTTTATAATAATCTACCAAAATTGTTGAGATATAAAAGTTTTAAAATTTGCCAAAACTTTAACACTAAAAAAAAACAAAAATTAAAAAACAACGATTTTCACTTTATAAAGACTAAAATCACACGAAATCTTGAACACCTACTCAGAAATACACGAGTTGCTGATGAATTTTAATGAAAATTTGCATCACATGCTTAAGTGAGGTTGTCATTGCAATTCAGTCAGTTTACCCTACAATCGGAAGTATGCTTTATTTATAAACAATGCGTTGATTTAGATCAGTCGTATTTATATAGTTTTAACTTTACAAGAACTATTCAGTTTGATATGTTAACCGTAGACAAAAGAAATTCCCTGCATTTAGACAGCATTTTTGATGAATGATAATATGACGATAATATATCGAACATTTCCGATAAAAGGTAATATCGTAAATAGAAGACTTTTTTATTCTGAAGTTATTCTGAAGTGTTTTTTAAACAAGACCTTGTTAGTGTAAGAGAAACGTACAAAAACATAAGCTTCTAAATGGTATATTCTATATCGAATATATTAGGCGGAAATCTGACACATTCGAACCTAATTCACAGCGAAAGGTCGATTTTTTTACAAGAAATGCTTTCTAAAGTCATGATTTCCAATTACGTCATCATTGTCATTGCTATAAAACCTGCTTACAATCTTTAACGAGATTATGTATAATTGAAGGATTGCACAATTGGTTCATATGTGGTATTCTTCCGATGCTAAGGCACCTAAGTAAAGGGTTGCTTGTGGAAATGGTTTCTGATATATTGTACGTTTATTATTTATTATATTTTATACGATCGAAGATTAGCATAAAATAGCGTAAAATTCTAAGTTCAAGCTGCCCTGTTCGTTGCATTCCTTCATCTTTGATGGTACAGTTTGTCAATCGCCTATCGCAGAAATGCTCATGAAATGTTGTTTAGTATATAGTCTCTGTATTTGGTAGAGTTCATCTAAAGACAAAGTACAAACTTAAAAGTGTAAGGAGTCCCTTAAAGCATGTTCGCAACAGACAAATAACTGATATTTAAAATCCATGGTTGACATTGACATTCGCTTATGTAGAAGTATTGATATTGAGTATCAAAATGATCCCCAGTTTACTTACACGTCTACAATTATCAAAACGTATGCGATGATTTGAACATCAAGAAGGACAACGAATGACTTTAAGACATATTGATTATTTGTACTGTGCAGTTTGAAGATGTCTAAATAATAGCTAAAGAATAAACAACAGCTTTTTTATTCTTTATTCATTTCACGTGGCATCTGAAACCAATTTTTCGTCACTGCAAATCAAATAAGCGAATTAAAATGCCTCTTTACTTCATAGTAATACATAAAAGATAAAATCGAAAAAACAAAATTAAGAAATTATCCCTCTACGCCAGTTCAAGCCAGCTTATGCCGAACTTGTGCGCGTATAAGAAAATATATCCATTAACATACACTACCCCACGCAAATTGCTGGAAGAGAAAATTAATTTCTTTTCTTTCGTGCTGTTTTTTTTTCCTTTGGTTTCTCTTATTAAATATTGATCACATCAAAAACCAAGAAGAAATAAACGCAAATATGACAGATATGAATTTCCTGATACCTTCAAATTTCTTTTGGTTAAAGAAACAAAAACCATAAAATTTTAGCACCGGAGGTAGTGTGACCTACTGACTTTAAGTACAAAACAAATTCAAAATACAAGGCCATAGACCCAAAGCGAGAAAAAGGAAAACAAAAATCTTCTGCACAAAGTGTGAAAGTTTTATTAAGAACATATTCGCTCTTGAAGAAAAAAAAAAAAAAGAACGAAAAATTATGAAAATTTATTATTTTAAAATTAATGTAATCTTCTGCTTTCTGGACAAGTAATAAATTTTTATAAAACAAATTAAGTTGTTAAGCATAATGATGAAGAATACCTGGTAACTTTGTTTTAGTTTCCATCCACCTTTGATAGATGGCTTTTATGAAAAGACCTAAAAAACAAAATGCTTCAAGAAAAAAATTTATAAGGGACAATATTTTTTGAAAGTCTTTAAACTTCCAAATATATTTCCAAAACTTTTGTCGTTTTATAAGCTACGATTTGGAAGATGTTTCGTATGATCCGCGTCACTTATAAGATTCGTTTTTAACATTTCCGTGAGACGTGACTCTTCGCAGTTACATAAACTACTTAATACAATCTTGAATTGAGCTTCAAACAGCTAATAAAAAAAAAAGCAGTTGTCAAAGGCAGACAAGCCAACGAAAAAATAATATATTTAAAATACATTTTTTTTTTCTTATGTTTTGTTAACAATTGCTTACCTTAAATTCCAATCAATCGAAACTGGCTACTGCTGTTGCTGACACTTGATATTTTTTGAATAACGATTGGGAAACTGAAAGAAAACAAAGCAAAGAGGCATAATTTAAAGAACAAAAAAATGTAATTGTTGAATTTAAAACAAACAGAAATTGTTATCTTATGCAAATTTAAGATGAGACCGTAAACAGAAAACGAATGGTGAGCAGATGAAAAAGTGCAAATCATGCCCCATAATCATTTTACAAACAAATCGAATAGATTTTGAAGCTAAATTGAAAAAAAAAAAAAAATTAAAAAAAGCGTATGAATATTCAGGTGAAAACGAACTAACGATAATCATCTTTATAAAGGTATACGAGGTAGGTCGGTGTCTGAGGTTCCACTATAGTGTTTTAAGTCGGCCAGAATTGCCTCATATTTTTGTTAGCTAAAATCAAACAAAACAAATGAGAAAATTATATTCAGCTGTGCCGAATCTTTTATGCCCATCACCTTTGTCTCAAAACAAAGGGAAAAACCAAATTTTAATGAGTGGGTGTGGCAGATTTTTCTATTTTTATGAGCATTGAACGAAACATCTAGAAAACGTCGGTGGTGGGTATAAAAAAGAACAGACAGAATTTATTAAGACTTTCCATTGATTTAGACACCTACATGGACTTGTAATTTGATAGTCGAAATGTTGTGAAATTTTAATACATTTCGTTTCAAAGATGGTACTATCTAAAAATCAAACGCATTCGTCAATATTGGGGGAATTTATATGCTACGTAACTATTGGTTGACCGTCCAATCCGTGAAGCTCTTTATATAATAAGAAAGTTAAGAACTAAGTTGGCTTTTTGACATGATTTTGAAATTGGAACAAACTCATATTTCATATTTCTACGCTTTATATCACAGATGTAATATAGTTCTTTTCAACTATGCTTTTATCTAAGTTCATTAATTTTCGGCAACACTTTAGGTTTTCTTTTTCTGGAATAAGAATCTACGAATCTAAGAATTTAGAATTAATAATTTTAATAACTCGACTAACTTTAGAAGAATATCATTTCTTCAAGCACTGTTTCCTAGCTGCAATTCTTCTTGCACTTATTTAATTTAGTTTTTTTCCTAAAGTCGTCAGTCGCAAAAACAATGTCGATAGGAAGAATGAATTTTGGACCAACGATCCTCTTATCGCTTCCGTTTGCGCTGATACCGATAAGTTTAGGATTTCCCGGTGCACAACTTATGTCATCTCACTCGAAGCGAGAACATACCAGAGTTAGAATAATAGGTATCCACTTCCTTCGTTATCTTTCTTCTGGTAACAACGTACTGGAATTAACTGGAAATAAAACTTAACTTACTCTCTATATAAACACTTACCATAGATTATATACTTAAAGTACATCATTTAATTAAATTAAATTTAAATATTTAATCAAATTAAATTAAACTAATACAAAAATTATAAGGTGTTCAGCTTTAAAAAAGAGAGTTCAAAAAATCAACTATTACTAAACAAAAAGACCAACCCAGGTATGAAAACGGATTTCTTTTTTCGATTTACGCAATTTGCTTTTTCTATTATTCACTACATTAACTATATTATAGTAAGTTTTTCAAATGAACGTAACGCAGGGAAATATGACTTGAGGGTGACTTAGCGGCTTAAAAAAAAAAAAAAAATGAAAAAATCTAAAGATTCAAGGTTATGTACGCTTTATTAAGTGAGCGTTCACGTTTTGTTAATATCTTGCACATAACGAAACTTCACCCTGATTGATATTTTTTGTAGATTTTATAGGATTTGAAAAGTGTATGCCGTAAAAAGTTTTAAAGTCAAGCTTAAAATCAAAGAAAAATACATAAGTAATTAGAAACCTACTAACCTAGCAAATTAGAAAAAAAATCAAATATAATACGAATTTAATTAAGAAAAAAAATTAGTGCGACGTTATTTTTTTCATTTATACAATTTTTTATGTTATGATTTACACACCCTAAGCAAGCGTGCACGTACTCATACATACACACCTTTAAAAATTCCAACCAATGCTGCACAAACCCATAATAACAAAACTGAAAGAAAGGCTACAACAAATATAAAACGACATTTGAATGCTCACCACTAATGTCCGGTACATTGTGGAATTAAATTCAAATTCAAGTTATCACTTGCTTTCAAAAATAAAACAACACGATAGAAACTATTCTGTTTATAATTAAGCAAAGGCATTTACAACAAACTAAGTGAACCTAATAAAAAATAAATCGAAAAACAGATCGGATATCTTGTTTAGTTTGTATATGAAAATGCATCACTGTCAATGTTACCAATGAAACGATGAATTAGTTTACTCTCGCGGTTAGATAAATCACGGTGACTTTGTTTTTAATCTCTATTCATAAAGTTTAATTTAAATTTTTTGATTTTATTTTTATTATTATTCAAGTATTCGAATTTCAAGGTTTTCGTATACGAATGCAAGTGTTTGTCTCCTGAGTGCATGTAAATGTCACTTTATCATGTCAAGTGTCCAAAATTTTACTGTCAATGTCATTAGATATTTATTGTTCTCATTATTACCTGAAAAGAAATCTTTTTCACTTAACGAAATAATAATAAAAAAAAAACTAAAAAAACTAAAAAATTAAACAAACATAATTTCTATTTGGCTTTAAGAAATGTTGTAACAAAAAGGTTTTTCTTTGTATCACGTAAAAGAATTAAGGTAAAATAGGTTTATCATTCCGTTTGGAATGTACAGAAAAAAACTTATACAATACACCAGTAAACAAAATTTCATCAAAAAATATACAAAACATAATAATTACGTAGAGTCTTTCATAAAGATGTCACATTATTTTTTGCTTCCATTGAGATTAAAAAATGTACTCTCTTTCGATTTTTAAATCTGTCAAAATTTGTCTTTAAGTATCGGAATTCAAGACGCTTTAAGAAATTTGAAAATTATTCCATGTTCTTTTTTTAATTTAAAAAGCACATTTTTACTTTTATCAGTCTCCTTCCAGCCATTTAGAGAAGCGAAGTATTTAATGTCTTATCAAAAATAAGAACCAGCTTTAAGAGCAACATGTCATGCAGAGAAGACAAGTGTTGCCCATTCAAATTTCAGTAAACGGTACCGTTATGCAACAACTTTACCTAAACTATTTTTTAAGTATTGCAAAAGCGGTAGCGTTAATTGGATCGATTATCAGCCGTATGAAAGGTCATCCATTTCTGCGCCCGGATTTGACAACACTATCTCAGTAACATATGTAAAACAGGATTGTCATCCAGGGTATCGTACGTTTAGTGTAATATTTGCCATTTTACAAAACGGATCGCGTTTAGCAGCCGCTGAACATCTCACCAGAGGCAAAACTGTGGCGACGAAACTCGTTTCAAGAACATGCAAATTTATTGATTACACGGCGCGTACAACATTCTGATCGCTATAGTCACATGATTACAAATTTTTTTTTGACATGAATTTGAAAATATAGATTAAAAATGTATGATTTCGAGAGAACGGCGCCACAAGCGGAGCAACATGCTCCGTTGCACGAGATATTTCTCCACCGTGTAATTGCACGTTTTGGTAAAGGGAAGTATTCATTAAAAGTGTACGATTTCTCACCGTTAGACTTTTTTTGTGAGATTACGGAAAGTATCGAATTCAAACTCTTGACTCTTAAAAAGGAACATCCACCAAGTTAAGGCCGAGCTACTGCCAGCAGATGTGCAGATAAATCATCGAAAATTACCCGTAAAGGATCCAGTCGTATAAGATATTCCAAAGATGACATTTGAATGACGTTGTATATTTCAAAGCTATTGGCAAGGTTCAAATAGTACATTGGAAAAAAAATTAGATGCTTTTTATGTATATATGTATAGGTCATATGTATATCATAGTCAGCGTTACGTTTGATCAAAGGTATAGAGAAGAAGATGACGTTTCTTCTGGGAATTATGCTTTTTTCTCATGTGCAAGACATTTTCACGAACAGGGAACGAGAAACAGGAATTGAAGTCGAACAACAGTCAATCGCTACTTAACTCAAATGAATGGATGACGAAACATATTGAAGAAGTAGATGATTTTCATCAGCAAACTTATTCTCGGCAGCAATATTTGATTCGATCGCTTAGTTAATGTGTAAAATAGCAAACAAAAATTTTGTTGTTTAATAAGCCAGCGGGGTGATTTGCACCCACTTTATTCTCCTCAAGTAAGTGCAGGCAATAACAATGAATGGCAACTGATATTTTCCGCCTTCTGTTGCCACAAACTAGATGAATGGCGTATCTAGGGTCGTCTCATTGCTTCAAGCTTGCAATTCTATATTTGGCTCAATCGCCGATAATACCAATCTATTGAAAACGAACTTGGAGTTGAGTAAATCTCTTTTACATATTATATTATTATAGATTTTTATCTTGGATATATTATATATTTCTTTCCGAATTGAATCCAAAATTCAAGACCTATATATAATAGCCGAGCAAAGAAAAAAATTGATATTTTATTGCCTCCTTTTTTAAAATAAGTTTAAGATTTTTTTAACAAACATTCGCATACACAAATAGTTCAAGGCGTTGATACCTATACACTCCATGAAAAATATTTAAAATATTTCAAAACTAATGTAACCTGTGTTAGCGCATATAAAAACCAGCGCGTTTAATAACCAAATAAAACGGCTCATAAAATTCAATATAAAAACTGAAGTCAAACATCACTTTTATAAGAAATCTCTTGTGAATCACTACTACTCTAAGCTATAATAAAAAATTTTTTATATAATCTAACTTACATTAAATTAAGTAGAGAATACGTCTTGGAACGAATATTTAACGCCCTTCAATTAAGAGAAAAGAGCGAGAATTTTTTCATTAATTAAGATTATCTTGCAATTTTTTTTTTTCAATTTTAAGCAAATTTTCGGACCAAATTTCTTTATTTTGAGACGTTAAAAAGCAAATTATAATCAAATTAATAGAAATATATTCGTGTGCTACAAACGGTATGACTAAGTATGCCCTTATCTTCTGTATAAAAATTGAATTTTAACAACCATCATAAAGTGCGTAGCGGCGCGCTTGTAACTTAAGCAATAAACGCCTAGTTTATAGTTCTTTGAATTTTGCGGACAACACTTTTACGTTAACAGATAAGTATACCAAATAAAAAATAAAAACCAGGAAAAATGAAAGCGGAAATATAAAATTCTATCACGAATTGTATGTTACAAATCTGAAAAATAAAAATTAAATTACAATATGTTAACTCCCAATAAAATTTAATTTGTTTTTTTTTTAAGCGGCTTTGCTATAAATTTCAATGGTTTTTTTTCTTTTGCTTTTTTAACTGAAGGTTTTCATTAAAATTCTTTTAATAACGTTACCAATTTATAAACTTCTTTTTTTTTTGCTAATAATGTATTTTAAAAATACCATTAAATTTGCGTTAACTTCTTACAGAAATTCTAAGGAAGCTTTTAATATTATTAGTAATGAAATAAGTGATAAGGCGGTGCTTGATCGCTTTGCTTGGACGCAGTAAAAACCAATTTTCAATTTTCTAAATATTTTTTTTTTTAATTCTTTGATAGTTTTGATAATTAGTAGCCGTAACGTATAGTCGAGAAAAATTCTTTATGAATAATACTTGATAAACCAGACTTCCACCTTTAAATCATATTTTTTAAAGCAGTGTTTAGTTAGTTTCAAATTTTTAATAGAATAAAATTTTTTATGATTGGATTGCTAAAAAGGCACTCAGAAATAAGGACATTAATCTTAATTTTTCTAAAGTTTGGACATGAAGCAATAACTCTGTGAAAAGTTGTTGCTTATCGATGTTTGTATCCATTTGCAACAAGCACGTCTGCCATAAATTATGTAAAATGATTAATTTCTACTTTTAATATTAACCAAATAAGTTAACTATACTTCATATCCATTACAAAGTTTTTGATTAAAACTTAAAACACTTTTTATTTTGCTTTCGTATATAGATGACAAAAACAAACAAATAAAAAATAAAAAACATTTTTTTATATCCGCCACCAAAACTAATTACATTTTTATTTGTAAAACACAAAAATCTCCTTCAGATTTAATCGATCTTAAGCATTGCAAGTGCCTGAATTATAAAAGAAAAGCCGTCTAGCTTGTAAACTTAAATAATAAAATAAAAGATTTTTACAAAATGATTTATATATCAAACGCAGTTTTTTTTTCTCGCCTATAAACTTCCATTTAAATGTGACCTAAATTAACTTCAAAAACCTTAAACATTTTTCATTATAAACAAACAAAACAATAAAAACTAAAAGTATAAAGAGAAAAAAACATTTCTTTTAAATAAACAAATTTTATATTTAGGGGGCTTTTTAAGTAATGAAACAAAACATTTTTAAAAAACGTCGTTAAGGTCTTTTTTGTTTTTTTTCCTTTTCAAACCAGAACGAAAAACCATAGAAAAGTATTAAGAAATGATACATTACCGAGTTGACATTTTTGACACAATACAAGTGCGTTGTAATGATGAGGTTCATCTATTCAGAGCACATAAATCTCCATATATATATATATATATATATATATGAATATACATATATATATGCATGCTTCGTATGTTTTACGCAACAGCATACGCACTACATCATCGTCATCATGGGCCTCAAGCTTGACATATTTTGATAGCATCTCTTTTAAAGAAACTTAACAGTGCCGCTTAACCTTCTTAGAAATCTGCTCTCTTTTAAAGTTTTCAACTTCACGTAGATATATTGCTTTTTGTATTATCTTCCATACAAAAAAAAAAAAAAAAAGAAAAAGTGATGTGCTTGAAATTTTATACAAAACCAAAAGAAATTGTGGCTTTTATTCATCACTTTGTAAACAATTAAATGCTGTAAGCACGTTCACACATTTTTTTTCTTTCTGAGTCATTATCTTTGTCTCCTCTCTTAAGCACACAAAAGAATTTCGAATTTATTTCATATTCTTAGATTATTTTTTTTTTTTTTGTAAATGCTTCGAAAGTCTAAGACACATTTTGAATGAATTTAAATTTCATTGCCGTGACCTTATACAGTCAAGAAAAACGTTTTCGTCTATTAGCGCTATAGTTTTTAGTTCAAAACTATCTAATTGAGGATTCCTAGTCAATCTGGAGTATATAACTTCCTTTCGCCAGCAACCATTTTTCAAATACTCGGTGTTCGAAAGGAGATGTAATTATATATTTCGCTCACATTAGACATTGCACACACAATTGCAATATATTCACTATTCATTATTAAAAACCCAAAGTATTTTGATTCGCCAAGAAAGCAATACATAAACGCTCTCCAATGCCGTTGACAACGAAGCTGTTAGTGGCACAACATTCGTTTGATATAAACCTCAGTGATTACGTGTAGTGACTGTGATCTCCTAGCAGAAACTTCAAGTAGATATACAATTAATTGTAAAAAGAGTTATATTAAGGGTACCACCACTGCAACACGCGAGAAAAGCGTATTATCGACAATTTTTTTTTGGGATGAAAACAAAGTAACAGACTGGTAGTGTTCAAAGAGGTTATTAAACATATAATTAAATAGTTTTTTTTTATTATATATTTCAGTTACGATATTAAAAAAATTACTTTGGAAAAGTATTAAAAAATGCCAACACTTGACTCATTCACGCGAAACATCTTTAAGTAAGAAAATTACATTCTCGGCACTGGGCAAAACTAGGCCAGAAAGCAGACGTGTAACATTAAGAAAGATGCTTCAGATCCCACATAAAGTGTATATAGTGTTGATTAGTATCAGAATCGGAATCCATCTGAAGGTATCCACCTTCATGTATCTATCTGTTTGTCTGCGGTAAGCATTGTCTTGGCCGCAAAAATGAAGATATCGGCTTCAAATTTGACAGAAACATTGTAGTTCTTTCACTTGCAGTATTACTGAAAATAGGCCAAATCGATCAAAGGCCACGTGTACAGTATAAAATAAGCTGAGTATATAGAATAAAATAAAAATAGAGAAAACCTGCCACGCCTACCTAATAAAATGTAATTGTTTTTACCTTATTTTCATGTAAACGTGTTGGTTACAAAATATTTGACAAAGTTGAATATAATCTTCTTATTTCTTCAGTTTCGTAATTATTTTATATATATATATATATATATATATAGTTATCTTAGTTGACCTTTTCGTAATAATTCAAGTACTAGAAGCGTTAAATATTTTTAGTGATTATTTTAACTCATTTGTCTCTTGAAAATGGGTTGCAAGACGTTATACTAACTAACGTTGTGACCATGTGTACGCTTTACTTTTTTTTTTAAATGAAATTGAAATAAGTGGAAGCGAGAGATGCATAATACATATATGTAATGAATTAAGAAAAGTAGAAGAAGTGTGGAAAACTGCATTGAACATAAAAAAGAATCATTTAAATAACAATAAAACTTAATGACAAGTTGTTAACACAACTGCAGCGGTTATGTGCTTGTCAGGCAATAACATGCATACACACATTATTCACACACGCACGCACAAACAAACACCTATGAATACGAAGTGGGCTTAAACTTTTAGTTTTGCTGCTCTTTTGCTGACAATTTTTATGTTATTAACGTGTGCACTCATACACTTGTACAATGCCTATGAAAACGTATGGATAAGAATACTTTCAATATACGTTTCGGCGTAACTGTGTTTGGATTCCGTTTTAAATGCATTTTCTTTCTTCGTTTTTTATTTCTTCCATTTCTTAAATTACTTTTTAAGCACTGTGATGTCTGGAACTAAGTTTACTTATTTTTTTTTTTATTTCGCGAAAAGTAATAAAGTCATTGAACGTTTTAGTGTTTCACTTTCGCATTAATGGACCTTTAACGCAGTTGAGGTGTTGTCATTGTATGCCTTTTCAAGTTTGGCTTAGTGTCTGAAAAAATACGGCAATAAAACCTTTTATAGTGGCATTACAAGAGTATTAGTATAATCCTCTGGTTAATCCGAATTAATGGAAACACAACTGGAAAAATTGTATTCACCTTAAGAAGCAATTTGACTTTCAGCATTAGATTAGCTTGAGCCTTTTATCCGTTTTCAAAACGTTAGTTAGTTAAATTAATGGTATATTGAGCTCTTTGATCACTAAATATATGCGCAGATGTTTTGCCTGAGCTTACATTATGAGTATTGAAATGTCACCTGCGGAAAAGTACTTATTATGTACTGTAATAGATTACAAAGGCTACCGGAAGGAACGAGTAAAGCAGATATTGCTTAATGAATGGCCAATTAAATGTTTTTGGTGGATGTGTACAAAACCTACCTGATCAAAATCTGTTTAATTTTTGTATCAAATTGCGGAGTCATGTGCAGTATAACATGTTGAAAATTAGACCTTTTGAGCATACAAAGGCTTACTTTTGATAAGAATAGTTATGTGGAAGATTGCCTCAAACATAGTCTCGTTCGGACCAAATTTTTCACGTTTATTTTGCATACCAAAGCATTAACTCCTATCTTGTTTTGTCAAAAAATATTGCAAGTTATAATTTTTATCATATAAAGAATTCCTTTATTATATGGGGAGTGGTCCTCGTCTTTTCCTAAATATATAAAAAAAACTGCGACTTTTAGGTTGCACACAAGAATAAATAAGCATCATCAGAGAGAGAGAGAGAGAGAGAGAGAGAGAGACAGTGACGGACAGACATATGGGCGGACGGGCACATCGATCAATATGTTGAAAGATAGATCTATCCTAAGCTTTTCTGGGTGTTACGCACATCCACGCGAACTCAATACGTCACAAGTGATGTAAAAAATAAATGAGGAAAAAAAATGCAAAATTGATCACTTAGTCGCAAACAACCAGAATAACCTCATTGCCAAAGACCGAGGTCGCTTTGTGACTATGCCATTACTCTATAGATTAAACTTGAAAAGCGGGTCGACATCTTCTATATCTTCAAAAATGCATAATATTTTTTTATAGCGATCCCAGAAGATCAGTATAAAATGTTACTTCGAATAAAGACTTGTCGTGGTAGTACTTAGTACTTTTTAGGCGAAAATTAAGGCGAAATTAATTTGGCCTGTATGTGACTTTACAGGGATTGCATTATCCCGTGAATTTTACTACTTTCGATTATTATTTTGCATTACATAAGACAGAGACTTTTCCACATTTTCCACGGCAGGTAATTAATGACCAACAAGCTTGAAATGTCCTTCTGTGGGCTCAGAAGTTCATCCAAATAGAAAATTTGTAAACATGAAATGACAAACAAGCCATGTACGTAAAAAGTTTTGATGTTTTATTTCATTTATACAAAAGCAATTTTATTCACATTGATTTTCATGTAAGATACAATACTTTGGTGCAACAGCGTCGGGTCGTATTTCTCTTGAGATCAACCGCTGTCTAAAGCGATAGAAACGATATTTAACATGCTGAGAAGTGCTATTTGGATTAGACCATAAACGTTCAGCAGCAGCACCAGCTCGTGGCCATATGCGGCTTTCTTATGAATATAGATTAGAATGTAAGTTTTAAGTTCGACTTTGAAAGATTTTTTTCTGAACTCACCTATAGCAAATCGATCGACAAATTCCGTCATCATACATGCCTCTCCACCCAATATGTTCGGATGTCGTTCAATTTTGATATCATAAATATTTTTCCAATTGTGAAACATCGAGTTTTCCCAGAAACCACGATCAAAATACCAGGCATCGCTATTGGAAACTATAACTTTATATCCCTTGTTCGCGAGCACTTTATTTAAACTAGAATTTGTATGAAGCAAAGTTTGCACAATAAATCTTTCTTTAGGTAAATAATGATTAACAGCTTCGGATTCGGTCAAAATGCTGGACGAAACAATGACAGCTTTGACTTTCTTAACTTCCGGAAATGCTTGTTGTTTCACTTCATCCCATAATTTTAAGTTGGTTTTGTGATACACGGACCATAAATTATAAAAAGTTCTAGGGCTTAATTCTAAACCGACTTTGGTTAAATTTCTCGTTATTTCTTTAGTTTTGTTCCAACAAGATACGAAAACTTGATCACCCCCCATATGTAACGTTTCTTCTGGCGCAATCATCTCCACTATATCTTGATAAATTTTTCGTGTTAGCATATATACATTTTGGTTAAGGGGATTCAAATGACCGCAAGGAGGATTATGGCACTCTTCATGACTCGTGCAAAGTATCACATGACCTAGTCCAGCTTTCGAGGTCCAATGCCAGCCTTTACCAACATGTGACGGACCTCCGATTTCAATGATTACTCGCACTCCTCTCGACCGGGCATACTTAATCAAATCAATTGTGTCGTTTCGTTTGTACGCATTGGATGGGGAGTATGCACCATGCCTAGAAAATTCGTATTAATTAAAAGATAACAAATCGATCTTACTCATACTCAGACATTTGTGGAATTCTACTAATTTCTAGCGGAAAACTATGCGCATCTACTGCGTGCCAGTGAAAAACATTAAGCTTTGAGGCAGCCATTGCATCGATGATGTTGCGTATTCGACGGAAGGGAATAAAATTTCTTGCCGTATCCAATAGCAAACCTCGATGGGAATAAACAGGACGATCATCTATATACGCTGAACTAACTAATAACAATCCCTTGCTAAAAGAAATGTTTAAACTGGGATTATAAAACTTTTTAAACATTTAATTGTAAATTGAAGCTTACAGCTTGCCCCACGTTATTAAATTGCTAAGAGTTTCGAAACCGTGTCTGGCTCCATAAACCGTTGCAGCTTTAATTTCCACACGACTTGTATTACCTTTATTAATTTTTAATAATTATTTTGTAGTTTATTTTATTTTATTTTTAAAATCACTCATCACCTATTGTGTTCACGCTAAGTAAATAAGATTCATCAGTATTCCAATCTAAAGTTAGGCTTGTAGAATTTACGAAGACATGTATTGTTACTTCTGCACTTTCTTTCAAATTACAATTTTGCGTGCACTCTTTAGCGATATTATGTTCAAACAAACGAGTAGCAGCATACAAGAACTCTTGAATCGTTGAGCTATTAGTCATTATTAACACTTTAACTTTCTTAGGGTCGAAATGTACACGTTCATTTCCTAGCTCACATCGTCCAGTTGGCATTGGCCAAATGGCTCCATGTTTGCCGCACGATAAACGGCAATCTTGTTGACTTTCAAACGTTTTGTTAGAACAATATGAAGCATTTTCTTCAAGAATACAAAATCTTTCGCTTATGCAAACCCATAAACCACTGTAAATGAAATGAAGACTTTCAATGATCTTATTTTTAGGTTTCTTTAGAGGAACCCACCTGTTTTTACCGAGCCCTTGATTTATAAATATTAACAAAAACTCTATTATAAATGTCAGGTTCATATTTGCAACTCGACGGATATAATAAAATGGTTTACGAATAAAAATTCAAGATTTAGCGTATTTCGTAAAGTTTATCAAAAATCGAAATATAAAAACCGCATCGAATGCAGCAGCATATCTATTATTTTACCTGCAGTATATTGACTAGCTGCTACCAAGCGATATCGATGTCAAAAAGGTTTTTATTTTTGGCCACAAGACAATTTTTACATGCAACTGAATAAACATTAAATGCAAATATGAAAAAGGAATATCAAATATCTGTAAAATGCAAATAATACAAAACGTCAGCTGTTCATTTTTAACTTAAGACAATTGTTCTAGCAATCACAGACGATGTGTTCGATTTTTCAAATATTTACAAACCGTGCAGTAAAGATGTATCATAGATACTAACATACAAACTTTATCTGTTATATATTCATTATCACTTCGGAGAAGCTAATGGAATTTGTTCGTTACCATGGTTAGAACTAATTCAAAAATCAGAACAATCAGATCGTAAATTCCCTCAATTCCCTGCCAAAAATTTAGATTTTGAGTGATCAGCTCTATCTTTTCAAGTTTACACATGTCAAATTATATTCTGGTTATGTCATGTTATCGTAAAAATTTGCATACGGGGGATGTTTATTCATGAATGCTTATGTTTACATAGCATGTTACGTTTACAAAGGATAGGGATTGTTTTAGTAAAGCGAAGTCATCATTATTAAATTTATCAACGATACTTTTTTGCTTTGTTTTTAATAAAACAATCAATGCACTTCCTCTGTTACCACCCGTTTCAAATCTGATAATATGACAAACATTGTTCCCGCTTGCACAGAGCACAAGATTGTTTTGTATTACTCGTTTGTAAACAAACCTATCAGAATACCTATCATACACTTTCCATTCGTTTTCGTGACCTTTTTTCTCACTTGACTTTTAGGTAGTCTAGACGCATGCGTCTAAACAAAATTTTTCCTAAGACGAAATAAACCATTCAAAGCACTTTGATTGAAAAGTTTAAATTTTTCCCACGAATGCATGAAAAAGACAGCCAAAGACAGACAAGCTATAAATTTATCCCATCTTCGTAAGAGGTGACATCATTTACTCCAAAAGGTGCCAAGTGAAACCCTCTTTTTCGAAATGTGGTTTTTGAAAACGGCACGCAACATAACTCCATTATTTTTAATTTTTTGCATTTCAGTTTTTTACGGTATCTTTCGAGTACTAGTCAATTTAAATAATTTTGTTAATAAAAAGGTAGAACCAAAGGAACGAACAAATTTCATTATTTCAAAGAAATCCTACTTGCTTTTCTAGATATGAATAAACTAAAAGTATATCTTTTTTTTAAATTAAAGTTTTGCGACCAATTACACTGAGTACACTTTTATCCAAATACATTGATTAATACAATTTTTCATGTGTGCGTGAATTTTTGTTAAAATCGTTCAAAAAGTGCAAAGTCCATCGAGCAATGCATTTTTCATATGTGTTTCGGAAACTGTCTGCAGACTTCTCCTGTATCGATATCTGTGGATAATAATATTTTTTAGTGCTTAAATATGCGGTTAATAACTTCCTATAATGTCTTGACTTAATCTGAATCGATTTGGTCTTGAATTGGTCACCTCGTCCAGTATGGAAGTATGCATGCTCTGAAATACTAAACTTCAAATATCGGCGTATACATGTTAAGTCACCAAATTGTCATTTAAAAAAATATTTTAAGTCACGAAGGGATTTCAAAATAAACTGGAGTCGATATATATCAAGTCTAAAGGAGACGTCTCTATCTCCCTTTTCTTTATATATTTCGAAAGAAATTAACATAATATTACGTGAACACTGTTTGTAAAATTATTATTTCTTATTGATGAGAGGTAAGGGCAAACAGATCGGGTAACGGGTTCTTTAATGTATTATGAAAACTTGATTTCAAGCTGGTCCGGAGGCCTGTCAAGATAGGAGTGTCTGAGAATTTCTTTCGCTGAAAATGAAATCATATCATGTTCACAATTTCACAAAAACATTAACTTTCTCAATTAGTTGCCACGGATATATTAAATGTCCTCTTCTCGCAAAATTAATTAAATTTCGAAAGTTTTAGAACAATATTAACGATTAACAAACTAATAATATATTCCAATAAAAGCCTCCATCGGACAGGAGAACATTTTTCCTTTTTTTTTTTCTTTAAATCAAAATCTTCCCTTAGCTCTAACAGGTCTATATGTATAAGAAGCCGGAGAAACGCATTATCAAGATGCACGAAAATTATTGACACTAATTAAAAAAATGACTGAAACTGCAAGTTGGAAACTTAAATTGAATTTTTTGCAGTATTCTTATTAATTTCGATTATCTTTCAATTTTACCTTCTCTTCAAACTTCACTTACGACATATAATTATTTATTTATTTTTTTTATTTATATTTAATTGCAATTGCGGACACCGCAGAAATTATACTGTAAGTGAACGTTTGAAATATGCTATAATCAAGCCTAGTTTAACAAGAACTTTAACAATATGCTTTTAGAAGGAAGCATGTTTTCAGAAGAAACAAAAAAACAAAAATAAAAACATAATGATATCGGTTTAAAACACATTTCTGTTCTGTCTTTATTTTATTGTTTTTTTATTATTTTCTGCCGTTTCAAGCTAACTCATATCGAAATGTAATTTGAGGAAAGTCACCTGTAAACACACGTTCAGTTCGGTTAGCAGCAAGTTCTTGCCTTCATTTGTAATTAACGGCAATCGTTAGACAATGAAAAATGTTATGTATAAGCTGGTATCCGGATCTGCGTTATTTTGATTTGTCGATAGTCAAGTGCTATGGTTTTTTGCCCGGCCTAAGGAAGGTTCAATTGTTTAATACCCTCTATTCATATGCGACTGTATATATAACTTATTGTCTCTTTATTACGAATTAAAGAACCAAATTAAATTTTCGGTTGGAAAATGAAGCTTTGCTATATTTTCTCTTTTTTTTATGTTTTTGGAAAATTAGTTGTAAAAGCAGGCTAGAGTACGTCAAACGTAAATATATATTCCACTATATCTTTACTATGTTGTTTAGAAAATTAAGCTCACCTAAGTGCTTTCCTTTGTAATCTTTCCTCGAAAACTAAATGTAAAGGAAACTTTTCATGAAACCCAGAATACACCGAAAAGAAAACATAAAACGCCTTGAATTACATTTTAATGAAAATAGATCTTAGTCTCGTTTAATTGAATCAATAACTTGTCAAAGTAGTGACCAAAGCAATTGATGCTGCACATTATTCGTTAGTAAAATTTCGGTGCTGGTAAAGCTTGTATTTAGGTTTGCTCTTAAGGTACTAGAACTTGTAATTAAGGAAACTAGTCTGCGAGGCAATCATTTTGTACAAAAATTATACGCATGTTTAAAAAAAAAAAATGGTATTATAAGCTTTTTCGGATGAAGAAGGACTGAAGATTAAACCAGTTCATACTATACCGATCTCTTCAAAGTCATTTTTCGTCCATGTATTTTTCTGCCCAACGTAGACATTGCAATTTTTGACAAACTTTGACTAAAGTCTTCCTGCTGACACGTCCCGGCCCAGGGAAGAGCGCTACTGAAAATGGATTCGATCGTACCATTTTTACGATCGTTCCACATATTACACCCTATTTGAAAAAATTCTTTACAAAGCGAAAATCAATAGAAACTAGTATTTTACTATACGAAACAAATGTAAAAAATTTGGATCGCACGAGACCTTTTTTGTATCACCTCTCATATAACATTTCTTATGAAAAGTAAATATTTATATGGTAAAAAAGATCTATTTTTATTATTATATGATGAAAATGAGTCCGTGATAGCAATTTGATATAAAAACTAAACGCAATAAATTTAGACCACGTAGGTCTGTTATTTATTATATTATAATTATGTACAAGACTTCTCATGAGAACTAAGCTCTTGCAGAAGTAAGTCTATTTTTTGAGCAGCACCGTAATATATTTATAATTTTTCGCAATTTTTCTCACGAAAGTAAGTTCCGGAATTATATTAGGCAAAGTGGTATTCCAGAGTCGATCTTCCCCGTCTAAAATTTTTTTAGCTGGCTTATAATGAATTTATTTCAATTTCAAAATTATTTACGTTATACTAATTGTGCGTTACATATTTACAAATGAAATGAAGTAACATAGACGCACATCAGGTCTTAAATAGCTCGAGTAGTTTTTCGTTAGATTTCGTTATAAGACAAAGAGCACGTCGCACATCGGTGATCATCACGTTTATATACAAATTTCTATTGGGTTCGCTTCTGTTGCTTTTGTTTAAGTGCCGTCGCAATGGCTGGTCTAGACTATCGACCTGTTCTTCCCCTTAAAGTTTCTGAAAAGAATCGTCTACCATTTTTCATTTTTTTCGTAATGCTTTTTTTATTGTAAAAAAAAGTAGGATACTAATTTGTTCATTTGATTTGTGACACTAGATCCAAACCACCGCGAACAACGTATTGCAAATGATTCTTCATTACATTGCCATTGGTGAAACGAAATTACAGATCAACGGAAGCAAAACTCAGCACTAAATGCGAAAACATCTTTAGGATCAAATAACAGTGGTGTCAAGTTTCATGTATGCAGCAGAAATTTCATTCTTCGATCTGGGTTTATCTTTTTGATCGGGTGTAAACAATGTCTACCGATGATTTTTTGTTTCTCTGAATTCCTAGAATAATCTCAAGTCAGACAGACCGAGTTCAGGCGAATAGGGCTATTACAAAACGTTAAATGATATAAATTTCTGGTGAAACAGTCTCAAAGAAACAGTGCCAAAAACTAAAACTGGTCTGTCGAAAATTTTGGTGAATCGCCTTAATGAATCAAATAATATTCCTTGTTAAATACTATCTCATAACGATACTTGAAGAAAGCTTTGCTTTTTAATAACAGTACTGTGTGCAACTTATATCATAATCGGCACTTTATGCCTTATATGAATAAGTGAGTATTCAAAATTCAGTCTAGAGCGAACACAGTGTTGGTATTTGTTTTGAATCGTTGCACTTGAGAACAAAACAAATTTGTCAACATTTCGTAACTTCTAATGAAATCATTTCTTTTATTTGCTTTTTATTTGTATTTTCTAAGATGTGAAATACTTGAATAAATATGTTGAAAACTAGCCCACGCTGTTAACGCATTCTTTAAAAACATCTGCGACGTATATGAAGTATTTAAAAAAAAGCAAATAAGAAAATTGTGCTTGGCTGTGGCCGAATTTTTTATATCCAGCGCCTTTATGTTAAAACAAAATCTCGGAAAAACAAAACTCGAAAAAAAAGTTATTATGTTATTGTACGTGGAAATATATATCGTTGTAATTTATGTAAAAAATCCACTTTTCTTGTTTTCTATGCTTTTGAAAATAGGTGAATTCGCTGTAAGCGTGTCCTTTGACAATTTTAAATACCAATTTGCGTACAA
Organism: Glossina brevipalpis; assembly: GCA_000671755.1. Lineage (NCBI taxonomy): Eukaryota > Metazoa > Arthropoda > Insecta > Diptera > Glossinidae > Glossina > Glossina brevipalpis. The sequence continues at coordinate 323,200 of KK351222.1, forward strand.
AAGACAGGTAACTCTGGCGAAGAGTCGAAGGAGTTGCCAACGTCAACAAATGAGAAAAATCAAAATGAGATATAATGAAAAGATACTCTCCGCTTTTTGGTTTCCGACTGGCGACAAAAATGGCCCCCTTTAGAAAAATTCCCTATAGACATCCGACCTTGTGACTTTGACTAGATTATCTGAGACGAACGGGACTTATGATATTAAAGATTTGAATTGTATTTTAGTTTAAAAATGTTCGAATAAAATTATATTTGAAGACCGAATAAAAGCAGTCATTTAACTTTTGATGGATTAGGTAAAGGAAAGACAGAACTCATGAATCTGATGAGCGGGCTTAGGCAACACAATAAGACAAAAGATTAGTATTTCCGAATAGGAAATGTGATGGTCATTACAATCTTTTTAATATTTTCAGCGGATCAGTTTAAATTTCCGTTTTCGCAAATTACATAAGTAGCCGCGTAGGCCGGACATAGAATTTCTATAACAATTATAAAATTTACTAAACGAAGCGCTAAACATTGCGAAGACGATTTTACTCTATAAAAGTAAGTGTAATGTCGTAGTATGCAAGTATTTCCGTAGGTTTTCCAAAAATTAAATGCAGTATCGATATTAATTTTTAATGAAGTGATAGCAAATACCATAGATTCACTTAAATTAGAAAACAGTTGTTTTTTTTTATTTTAAATAATAAAAATTATATAAAACAGAAACTTTATTGAATGGCTTTTATCGACTTCAGAGCAACAAAACATAAGCCGGCTGGAAATAACATAAAAAGCTAAATTTTTGACCAACTAACACATTAAATATATGTTTTTTATTACGTTTTTGACATTCAAACATCTGGCTAATAGTTCGTTAAATTCACCAAACGTTCACGAAATGGTGCGCCACAACACCTATGACATTTTCAATCACTTAACGTTTCAGCTTAACACAAATATTTTATATGCAGATAATACATTTATTAGCAGTTGATTTAATTTTGATGGCATGAATTATATTTACTAATTTAAGCAATAAAATTAGTCTGTATACTATCATCATCATAGATTAAGAACGTAATGAATATTTTATCATATGTGATCCTCAGGAGGGTACCAGAGATCTCTCAAAACAAGTATAACACATTGGCCGGAATAAAAATCCAAATCGCCTAAAAGGTGAGAATTAATTAATGATATGATTTGATTTGTTTATATTCCCATGTGCGCTAAGCAATTGTCGCTTATGATATAATAAATGTATTAAAAAAAATTATAAGACACTCTTTAGGTAAGAAATTGAAAACCATTTGTAAATTAAAACTATAGTAAGCAATTAATTTTTCTATTGCTTATGAAAAAATTCACACATATATCGATTTAAGGAAAAGAAACAACAAACGATATATACAGAAGCCAAACACATAAAGCTTAAACAACAAAATGTAAAATGATTTCTTTTATATTCTTTTTTGTAAATCGCTACCGAAATGTGAGAAAATACTAAATTCGTGACCTTGTTCGTGTCGCTCAATTCGATTCACTCGATTCATTAAAATTCTCCTGCTTTTCCATCCATCCTCAACTGTGAAGAGCCTGCACTATCGTAAAAATGAAGAAGACGAAAATAAAAAAACTTAACTTATGTGTGTTTAATTTGTAATCGAAAGTTCAAGAGTAAAAACAGGCATAAATCCTTCAGGAATACACCAATACCGAAATGTCTATCAAAGAGACAACAATTTCGAAACTTAATCGATAAGATGATATAACATTTATTACAACCAACTAATCCTTCTGATCGTCTTTCAACTATAAGCGCATAGCTGTTGCGTTTCCATTTTGCTTTGTGTGCTTTGATGGGTATTTATAATTCGCTCTAAGCTGCCTGTAACTTTCTTAATTGTTTTTCTTTTTATTATATAAGCAAAAATATCAAATACTGCAACTGCATTATTTCAACGTTATTTACATGAGTTAATTGCATTCATATAACACATATTTGCTGAATAGGTAGGCACCAATGCACGTATGTAATCGGTTGAAAAGCCTTTAGATATTTAGTGACTGGGATTTTTATTTCATTGTGTGTGTTTTTGCTTGAATTAATTAAGGAAAAAAAAAGCTATTTTGTGCTGATAAATTCAAGTCATGTACAAATCCATGTGCGGCGATTATATATGAGTAGTAACAAAAGGTTTTTGAACCTGCATTGCAAGAGAAAATTTTCACAAAAATGCAACAATTTACAATCATTTAATTTTATGTTTATTTACATTTGACACGTTAACCAAAACAAAAAAAAAAAGAAACAAAAATAAGTAACTAACCAAGTAAATAGATATTTGACAAAAAATTTACAGTAACACTACGAAATCTTAAAAAAAAAAAAACAACTAAAAAAATTATATTCATTTTGAGGCGAATCATGAGGCGCCCATCGCTGAGACCGGTTCAAAAGAATGGGTACCTAATGAAAATGTAATTTAAAATTATTCATATATCTCTTGTGAAGTGGTTTCGATTTCGCGGCTATATTTGACGAATTTGTGGTTACATCATTGCACCAAAGATGATCTGCAGCGGATTTAAAGGCGCAGACAAAATGGTCCCGGCGGACCTCACCTTGATTATGTATTTATGTGAAATAAATAACGTTTCGAACCAGTCATCTTTCTCGGTGATGCGTATAAAAGACAAGAGAAACTAGTGCGACTCATATTACCGATATCGGTGTATGTGTACAAATCCAAAAATCCTCATGATACGACTTGAACTCATTAAAAATATCAATAAAATGTTTTCATATAATTTACTTTATATTGATTTTACCATATGAATTAATTGTTTTTTTATCCATAATTATGGAAGATTAATCTTTTATATTATTTCAGTTAATGCATCGCATATCATATGTAAATATATTTATATATATGCATGTATATATAAAAGCAGCTTTTTCAACAGGTTACCAAATTAAACACAACACATTAATTATACTGATTAGATTCATATCCCTACTTATACGGTTGAATGGAGTGTAAATAGAAGATGCTTCACAGGTGTTTACGTTAACACTTCTCAGAATATGTTTTTACAGTAAATCTGAGCGTCGCAGAGAAAGCATTTGATAAAAATGAAATAAATTTAAAACTCGATTCTTTCACCCTGCTCGCTATGATGCTTTCTTTTCTATTGAATGTCATATAAAAAAATTAAACATTTTCCTAGGTTTTCGACAGCTTAGATTTTAAATGAAAATTTTTCGGCGAAAGCTTTATCAATAATCACTGTCAGATAAGTTTTAGCTATACAAAAAAAAAAATGAATCGTCTAGCATCAAAAATATGTCATTGGAACACTAGAAAAACTCGCTACTTAATCTTTTTAACTTTCTGTCTAACACATCTGCACAACTTTTCTTATAAAAAGAAATTATTTGATTTCTTAAGGCACCATCTAAGAAGAAAAAGATGATCAATATTCCCTCAATGTAACCAACAGCATGGATAACTATTTTCTTTAACACTTTGATTAAAAAAATGTCTGATCATCTCCATTCGGAACAATAAAATTCAGGTAAGTAAAAGATTTGATCTTCCAAATGCGTTTTCTCAAGTCATATGTAAGAACTGAGACAGAAAAATTAATCTCCTGTAATCTCAGTCGAACAATAGATTAGAAAGTTAACATTTCGTCATCCGCGAGAAGGAACCAATGTTCTGCAGCGGAAAGCAAATATTGCCAGAAATCAAAAATTTGTCGGATCCAAGAGCTCTCTCTGTCTTTTCCTAATTCTTTCCATAATTAAACTGCCGGTTTATTCAGTATTAAATACAATTTTTATTCTGACATTGGTAATACGAGATATAATTCAAGCCTTTATAATTGTATGACCTTCCGTCAGTGTTATGTATGCTAGTCGAAAAAGCACAAAAGCTGACCCCTCATAAAATGGGATGTCTACGGATAAAAAAACCGACGCGCGACCAATCTTGTCGCCAGTAAGAAAGCAAAAGGGAAGACAAAGGTATTCTCACTATTCCCCATTTTGATTTATTCATCTGTTGGCGTTGCCAACTCCTTCCAATCTTCGCCAGAGTTATCCCCATTTCATAATACTCAACTTACGCTTTCGCTTACCGCTTACGGCAGTAACACGTACAGTATTCAATCTAAATGGTATGGATTTATGAACTTAGGGAGGGACAGTGCGGACCAAAACGAGGGTCCGACTTTGATCCTTACAAACCCATTAATCTGAAAAAATTGTTTTTTTTAACTCGAATCAACGTTTCAAAGTTAAGCGAGCGTTTTTACCCATTTATCCAAAAAGGAAGGTAGAAATGCTGGGCAAAATTGATGACTTAAACTCTTGTGATAGCTTACCAAATTAAAAAGGAAATTTAATGAGAGAGCAACATACACAATGTATTTGTTTAATATAATTAAATTAACGCCGAAACGTTTCTATTTATTTGTTGAAATTTAAAGTAATTTGAAACAACAAAAAAGACGAAATACAATCATAACTACTCTTGCACGAACATGCGGTAATTTTGATTTTTTTTCCTTCAACAAACTCTTATTGGAGACAATCAACCAAACTAACCGTTCACATTCAACCTCAAAGTCAACCCAACAGCGAATCGACCGACCAGTCAACCATTGGCAAGCACTTGAAGCGCGTGTGTATATGCTCAAGTGGATACTTATGACATACACTACTTGTTTGCTGTTGACTGTTAGACCGGCTTGTAATGCATTTCGTTTGGACGAGAGCATTACACTTCATAAAAAAAAAACAGAAATGCATGCATGTGCTCTATGTGATTGAGATTCAAGTGCCACAAATAGCAGACAGAGTGAGAATGAAGTGTGCGTTTATTTGTATATATATGTGTGTGTGTGTAACGAATGCAATTTGTGTTCGTAAACTTAATGCTTGCATTTTGTGCGCAATTGTTCAGCACAAAAAAAAATTAACGTTGCCATTATTATTATTGTTTGTTCTTGCTTGCGTTGTTGTAAATCTTTCGATAATTAAGAAAATTTTGTCATTACAAGGTTGAAAACGTATTCATTGTATATTGTAAGTAGGCAAACAGGATGGCAAGTAGGCGGTCACGTACGAATATTTAAAAGAAGGTGGTCTTTGTTTTCTTCTAATGAGTGAAAAGAGGATTAAGGAGCTGCCAGTTAGTACAGGAAGTGCGTGTTTTTTCTTTATTAAAAAGAAATAAAAAAACCAAAAACGAATTTCAATAAAAAAGGAATTTTTAATTGCATATGTTTTCATTAAACATATGTCAGCAATTGTGGAATATACGCACAATTTCTGTATTGTTCTTTGAAATTCATGGCTGCTACAAAGTAAAGAGTAACACAAGCGCTCTTAATCGTAAAATTGTATGTAAGATCCTAAACTTCGATATTGTTTAAGTTTCCTTTCAATAGATACCTTTAAACGGAAATTGCAATAAATTGAAATCTAAGGTCTTCTCCGAATATTAATGGTCGACTCTAGACGCTAATGAATGAAAAAATACGAAAACAAAAAATATGACAAACGATCTTCTCGATTTGATTTTTATATCCACCAGTGAAGGTGAAGAGCCATTTTATTTGCAATGCCAAGAAGGAAAGTTCAGAGACCTCACAAGGTGTATATATTCGTGATCAGCATCGAATTTAGAACTGATTTAAATATGTCCGTCTGTCCGTCTGTCTGTCCTGGCCGCAAAAATGAAGATAAAGGTTTCAAATTTGCAGAAGGTATTGGTTCTGAATCCATCTAGACGTATTCCTGCATTTGTCTATTTGTCTAATGTCTGTGGTAGACATTCTCCCGGCCGCAAAAATGAAAATAATGGCTTCAAATTTGCAAAAACATTGAAAATTAAAATCCATATTGGACTGCAGGTATGTCTTTCGATCGATTTGTTTCATTTTCAATACCAGATCGCATGCAAGAATTTCCTATATTTTTGTCAATCTCTTGGAGAATATTTACCACAGCCATTAGATATGGAGAGAGGGACACACGGACGTGTTTAAATCAATTCCACATTTGATGCTGATCAACAATATATATATATACATTGTAGGATCTCTGAAGTTTTCTTCTATGTGCTGCAAACAAAACGACAAGATTTATATACCCGTATTCTTTGGTGTTGGTTATAAAATTATAAGAGAATTTAAGAGAAGAGAACAGAAAAGAAAAGAACAAAGGAAAATACGAAACAAGATAAGACGAGATAAAAGGAGAAAAGACGACACAAGAGAAGAGAAGATAAAACAACACCTTGCAAGAGAAAAGAAGAAAAGAGAACATCAGTAGAGAAAAGAAAACAAAACATCGCCTAAATGCATTAAAAATGTTAACGAATTATCAATAAGTAAATCACATAAAATATTTCCGCGTTCCTAAAAAAAATTATCGTTAATTTCAAGTGTATCTACAATTCATTCATATGTATGTGATAGGTTTTCCAAGAAAGCCACTAAGTTAAATACGTGAAGCATTTTTCTTCAAATTACATAATCCTGCTTCAATTTGCTTTTGAAAAATTGAAAAATTAGAAACACTTAAAATTGTAAGTACAAATTATACAACTCAATTAGGACCGGAACATGAACAATTAACACTTAACCACTTAAAATTCGCTTAATAACCGACGCAACAACATGAAAAACAACGACAACAATAGTCTAGTTATCATACTTCCCATACTAATTTACAAAGTGTATCCTGTGATTCATATTTATGTAAATTAAATCGTGACACATGTGCAGTGAGAAGTTAACAAGGCATACAATTAACAAAAGGAATATAAGATATTATTTCGAATTACTCTGCAATTACCAATGCTATGACTGTGAACCTATTAGAAACCGGTGATGCATATACGAGCGAGCTCTTAGAAAAACTATTTAAAAGAAATTTTGCGTAGTTTGGGGTTTGTTTTATTTAAAAATTTTTTAAAGACTCTCCACTGATGAATAGGGGAATACTAAGTTTAAACATTATAGTCTAAAACCCCAAAATATGTTTCTCAATTTAAAATTCTCAAATTCGCAAAAATTGAATGAAAATCTTAAACATGAAAATTGTTTCATTGTTTTTTCGTCTGCAGATCAAGTTAAAAGAAGGACTTAGTCCACTTGTATAAGTATGTCTAAAGTAGGTTCGAGTCTAATTTAATCTAAATATTTGTAGAACACAACTCAAGATTCTACGATCACTATCTGTCAATTAGAAGTCTACGATTAAAACTAAGCTCACAGATGTTCAGCGAAGATTCATATCATACAGAATGTCAAAGGGTTTAAATGGCACTGATATCTATTTGGCAGAGATGAGATATTATACTTAGGCCAGTATGATCGACTTTGAATCAACATTTGAGAAGGAAATCATTAAAAATTTAACGATCAAATTTGCAGATATTCTAAGAATTCCGATTAAGTTTATTATGAACTGACCTGAAAGAAATTGAGTGGAACTATTGCTGGTTAAACACGATTTACTTTTTTCATTTCTATCGTAACATTTGTTAAACATTTTTGAAATATTCCATTAATTTTTATAAAATCGTTTGGATAACTTGTCCAGCAAACCGTTTGAAAGAAACAGAAATATTTCGTTTACGATCGAATATATAATAAATTAGATTCGGTCTTATTTTCTGAAATTGAGAAAAACAAAAACACAATCAACTTGGCTGACTGGTGAAACATGAATAAGATACAGACGTTAAACAAACAAATAACGAACATAAAAACAGACAGAATTCGGTAGATAACAAAGTATGGCACAAGTGTTTCGTAAAAGGGGGCAATTTACAATGCGAAGCGGATGATGTATGCATGTCACTTGCGCTCTGCATGCATGCTAGCGTATGTACGTTTATCCATACACTTCTGATATGTGTGTATGCCTATGTTTGCATGCATACTTGCCATTCACAGAATGTCCGTTGTGTCAGTCACTAGATTGTTGTGTTTATTTGATTTCTTGTTTATTTGTATTTCTCAAGCGCGTTAGTTGGTTCCTTTCGTATTTTTCTTCTTTTTTTCTTTTTTGACTCCGCGTTAATCAAGAAAGTTTGGCATGAAAGTGTGAACATAGAAATACCAAAAAAAGAGAAAAAACAAAAACTACAAACGAAGCCGATCTGTATCTAAAGGCTACCAAACATGCTCTATTTTACTACTTCACTACTAACTTTATACAAAAGTATTCAAATTCATAAAAGAAAGAAGCAGAAGGAAGCAAAGCTAAGAGAACGCGTCGGTCATTAGTAATGGACCTTCAAACACTGAGAGACTTGAATCCGTTGTTTAAACAAACTGATTATTTATACATTAAAATACACGTGGATTACTTATATAGAAGACCTCATATGTATAAGAAAACGGAACTGAACATCTAGGAAGTAACAACTCATCACAAGTTTTGATTTCCACAGGGAACTTTAAAAATATTGAGTTTCGGTTCATAGGAACAGGAACCAAGAATTTCGATGTCTGATTCATATATGATATCTCGTACTATGATTAATCTTAGAACCTGAACCTAAGTTGCTAGCGAGAAGAGTCACATGCATTGTTTTAGAAAATATGAAAAACATTCATATTCAAGCAACAAACCTCGGACTTTACAAACAGAGCTAAGCGAGTAATTTCTCGAAACGCCTAATGGAGTTATTCGATGAATTAAGCCAAAGGAATTAATTATTCGATTCGAACTTGTTAACAGGCCCCCAGGTCTCCATTCATCCGCAGAGAAATAAGTTTTGCCCTGAGTCCAAGCAAACAGTCCCCAACAAGTGATTTTTCGACTGTTTACTAACCAAACTTTTTGGTACTAATTGATCCGACCGAGTTCATTTTATGTCTATGACAAGTAAGGATTCCTCTCTGAAGAAATTTACCTCACTTAGTAAAATAGATTAAAAAAAATTATATAGAAAGGGCTCTATAAAATAATAGCACCTGGGCGAAGTAAACACTTCCAAGCAAAGTAACAAGAAGAGGATATCATGGAACCCTTCATCCTACTGGATACGCACACACATAAGTCGAGAACATATGACGAAAACATCGCGATCAATCTACAAGGTTACTTCGAAGTGAATTCCTGATGAATACAAGGTTATAAATCTAAGATAAACAAATCAGGATTCAGATAGAAACGCGATACAACCAATTGATAATGTCCAGCCTATATAAGCGAGTGAACAATACTTAGCAGATCGAAGTTCAACTTATATCTGCATGACTATCAGTGAAAGCTTTGGAACTGCTATCAAGTGGTTTCGTCTCAATTGCTACAAAAGGCTAAATGTAATCAGCAAAGTATTGATTTTGTGAATAAAAAATTGCGGTGAGCGTGAAACAAACGAAGACCATTGTACCTGTCCTTAAACAATAGCACAGTTCGTGCCTAAAGAAGAGATCCTCTAGTTAACACACATATATAAATTTAGTTAAATTCCGTATTCGGAGGTAATCACTCTTGTTACAAACATTTGCAAATTTTTCCAACCCAAACATTAATCTAAGCTAACTGTTGTATTAGTAAAACAATGCTTCGATAAAATTTCACTTTACTTTACTTCATTTAACTCCATGCTTCGTCTCATTTTCTGTTATCATTTATTATGTTTATTTAATTAATTTAAAGTTGATTTAATAATCCATCATTTTTCTTGAAATTTTTCATTATTTATTAAATATTAACCTAAACAGACTTCATTTATATTAAAAGCAATTGAAAAAACCTGCCGTTTCAAAAATTGTTCACAACATGAGGAAATTTTATAGAAAATCAAGTGTAAATAAACTGAAATAAATGTCTAGACATGAGGCCGCACTGTGAGGGCAGTAATTTAAGCAAAACTCACAAAAACTTTATGGTAAAATATTGCAAAGAAACGAAACGAGAAGCACAAGAAGAAAAAAAACGCGACTTGTTAGGCCAAACGGTTATTCGTTCACCGCACAATTCGTATGTAGAGGGCATATGAATAAATAAATAAAAATGAAAAACAAACACAAAACACAACAGAATTAAACATACTATGAAAAAACAAACAACAACTAACGAATGCTTGTTTTATACAATCGTTTACCGTATTTTTTTTTTCCTCCACCCATCACGCACAGCATGTGACACTGATATAATTTATCATGGCATCAAAAGCAACAGCAGCAAACACTTTCAGACATTTGAAGACAGTAAAAAAGCAAATATACGGTAATGCTATCAGAAGTATCAGTCAAGTAATACCGCCAGAGACTAACACATAATCATAATTCGTTTTGTATATGGTTAACTGTGACATAATATCTTTTCTTTTTTTGTCTCTTTTATTATAAAACTTTGATAAACGTTTGATTGTTTTTGTTATCTTTTTCTTGAAATTTATTAATTTTCATTATTAATTGAAAATATATTGATTTAAAACTTTTCACAAAAAAACATCTTAATGCAAAGACATATTTTACGCTGAAAGCCATATAAATCAAAAGTATTTTTAACTAATAATGGATATCAATAGCGGTGAAGATCTAACATCTGACAGGTTTTTGCTACAAAAAAATAAGAAAAAATTTTTAATTAAAATTTTTTTTTCTACGTATTTATTTAAGAATTAATAAGATGAGTGGAAAGACATTTTGGAAAATTTTGTTGTTTGTTTTTTATGCACATCATACGAGTAGGGGCAAGCAGAGAGCACCAGGTAGAGGGAGCGTATATTGTAATTTCTTTTTTAGAAACGTTTCAAAATTACTTTCAAAAGAGGATTAAATTAATTTATACTCCCCTACTATAGTGACCTTTGTGTCTCTTGCAAGCGCTCTGTTTGAAAATAATCGCCTAAATCGTACCGAATATTGAACAGTGTATGCCTAAATAGCAATCTGATGGACCAAAGAAAGGAAAAACGTTGACGATGCTCGATCAATATTGGGCACGTAAAGTATCGACTGCGATGATTTATTGGACAATATGTTAGCTGTTAAAGAGACTTGAATCCACCTTAAGTTAGAACAGACCCGAAAGAGGGATGCCGAATGCTGGGTTCGTAGTCACCGCTGCAGGAAGTCTGTCGTATCAAAATAGCATATTCTTGATCAGTATCAAATTCGGAATGGAACTAGACGCCGCATCCGTTCGTTCGTCTGTCCATCTGTCTGTCAGTTTGTCTATGTGGTGTGTGAGATAACCAATTTCCTGGTCGCAAAAATTAAGATATCTCTATGTAATTTGGCAGCAACGTTGACAGATTTAGTACGTAGGTCGATGTTGAAAATGGGTAAAGTCGATCACAGACCACGGCTACAGTATAAAATAAGCTGAAAGCAACTCCGTTTTCTGGGTGTTTTGCTCTCCACTTTATTTCATAAAAATAAAAAAATTTGCGACCGCCGCCCGTTAAAGTTTAGTTTCGCTTTAACTTTTTGTAATATAGGTTTCGTAAAATATTCAGCTTAGTCGAATATAATTTCCCCGCTTGTTTTGATTGTTTATGAATTTACTTTGTATTTCAAGAGGACACTTTCCTATAAAGCAACGAAAGAGAACCGCGCTGCGTAAATCTGCGAAATCTTGACCGTTGTGACTGTGCTGTAGAGATGAAGGGAGTAAAATTCAATATCATATAGCATAAGTAAGAACACAATGAAGTCATTGATTTGTAATAGAGTTCTAAATAAATTAGTGAAAATGGAACTGTAAGCCTTGTATTGTAAGACTTGCTTGTATTTAATTTCAGAGTTTTCAAACCCTTTTAATCCAAATGATGATCTTTTTTCTTTTCTTTTTTTTCTTTTTGTAAACATTCCTTTTTTAACGGTTTTATTAAACGGTCGTTCAAAACGAGATTATTTTTCTGATTACTACACCTTAGGATACCATCGATAGTTAAAAGAAAACTTATAACTTAGAGTAGAAAGCTTTAAAGATATTTTTGCCGTAAAGCATTCTATCTGAAATTTCTATGCCTGTTTTCTTATTTTTTTTTTTTCGATACATAACCTATAAAACGCGTTTACAATATTGTCAACGAGAAATTTTTGCAATTTTTCTTCTCTTGGCTTGAAATTCCTTTGTGCAACACAATACCATTTGACATTATTATCCTCAGTATGGTACCTAAATTGTAGCACAACATGCAAACCTGTCAACTGTCAATGTTGTTGGAATCGTTGACAACCTTTACCTTCCGACGCCAAACGCAGTTGACTTACTAACCCGTTAGCAAACAAATTAAGCCTATGAAAAAAAGAAGGAGGAAGAAAATATAGATAGAAAAAAAAAAAAAGAAAAAGAAAAAGAAAAAGAAGAAAAGGTTTCATTGTATACATTGGCTTTGATGAGAACTAAGAAATTTAAGCATATGGGAAAGAGAAAAACCACAATAAGAACAAAAACAATAACGGCAAAGACAATCATGAAACGACATATAACTGTTAAATAGATCCCAAACAAACACGAGCATGAACTGAAATATAAAAACGGTATTTATCGTATATATGTTATTGCATAGTGGGGAGAACGCGTTTACATACTGACAGCACACTCTTGATACACAGCAACAACATTGACACCCATTACAAAACATGGCAACAAAATAGCAACGACAATAGCAGCAGCAGCAGCAGCAGCAGCAACAACGCATAGACAATAGACAACATGCAGAAGAGACAGCAAAAGAGCTTAACATACACACTTCAAATACAAGACTCGTAGACATAACAACAATTCGTACAACACCAACACCATCATCACGTTATATACCATACGTGTTAATACAGTTTAAATTAAGCCACATTTTTTCTTTCGCTATTACTTTTCAGTCTCGAAAAGCCTATATGGTCAATAGTAAAACAATTCACATGCATGGGTCTGTCTATACATGCGATATAACCGACCAGCCACTCACACACAGCTGGATGTCGTCGGTCTTTTAAATAATCTTTCACGCACACCAATCCAATATATGAAAAACAAAAAAAAAAACAAAAAAAACATATAGTGTAAGAATTGAAAACAACAAAAAAATAAATAAAAAATAAAAAAAACGACAACAGCAACGTAACATTTCCTGCTAAACTATTCTAAGCAACAGTAACAACGAAATAAGATTCAACGACGACTTGAACTCTATGGTAGACTTAAAGTAGATAATAATTAACTGAAGTTGACTGGTGGTATCTTCTTTTTTTTTTTTTTTTTTTTCTTTACGTTCATCGTTACGTGTGTTCATTATACCGGTCATACGGTAATTCGTTTGCCATTAGTGTCGAAATGTTTGGTCACTTGGCCAGTGGTTCAAATTTAACTGAACTGTAAAGAACTATCTATGTTACTGTCGTCTGAGCGTACGTTCATCGGTCGTCAGTCTTGATAATGTTGCAAAAGATTTTGCTTACAATGTTGCTGCTGCTGCGGCAAACGCGTAGCCACCGCTTTTTTTACATATGCATACACGCATGTATTGTCAAGCGTTTGCTTCTTTTTCCTTTTTTCTTTTTTTTTTTTTCAATTTTTTGTGGTTCGCCACATGATTATAAGCGTTTTATGAAACTGTTTCCTTGTTTACACATTATCCTTATATACGTCCATATTTTCTGCTTCTACTTCTACTCGCTCCGCTTAATATTTATGTAAACTTAGTCAGTCATTTTATTTGGCATTCTTTCTTGTTTTTTTTTTTTGCTTTTGTCAGTTTTTATAGCTCAGTTGTGTCGGTAAATATGTACGTTTGTGTTCTTGTATACGTAGCATTAATGATAAATGTTGCTGCCATATTATGGCATGTCATAAATTTGCCTTTGTATCCATTACTCATTTGTCAATACTTTGCGTTCGCTCTCGTATTCGCCAACTTAACTCATACGTTACGTTTTTCAGGCAGAGATGGTGAAGCGTCGACGACAAAGTTACTAAGTCATTTATGAACATATATATACACTAAGCTATATATTCTTTTATTCGTATGCATTCATGTTCGCATTCACTCATTCACAATGTATGTCACATGACAGATAAGCTTACCTTTAAAACGCACGCATATCTCTGCGTTCTTACGCACATATGAACATACAGAAGAGTATTGTGTAAAGCTGTTTGCGGAAACAACAACTTATTCTTGATCCGTAGTATAATGCGAAGTCATCCCGAAAATGTCAGGTTTCTGAACTATCATTATACGTAGTTATGAATGTATTTACAATTTTGTACAAATTTACTTACGTATAAAGAAAGCATGTACATGTTAACAATCACAAAGCCATCCAAAGTCTATCGTATGATGATTGGTAAAGATATACATGTATGTAGTAAAATAAATATATATTCACTCATGTCATTCATGACATTATTGATGAGTTATTTATAATAAACGCTACATAATTTAGTAAAATGTTTATTCAAGTGTTTCTTTACCTTATGAATTTGTGGTATTTTTCATTTAAAAGGCAACAAAAGCAAAAAAAAAAACTTCATTTGTCTTTGAATTGTTTCTTTACGAACCAAAATACAAAACTGTTTATTACAAATTCTCTCAAAAGATATTTCTCGACAAATTCATCCCTCCGACCTGCAAAGGATGCCGTTATGGATGTTCCCATAAGGCGGAGTATTAGCATTTTTTTTTATGAGCTCAGAGGTCACTCTGTAGATATCCTTCTGTACGTGTGCGAACAAGGTGGTCAGACAAAATGGAAGGAAAAGATGTAAGCGCAGCCTGGGATGTGTATGCCACAATCGTTATGTGTTGTGCCTTTAACGGTAAGTATTGTGATTGACTAAAGCTCATATGTCAATGGTAATCAAAGAGTATGGTCGACCGCACTGCGAATTGAAATTTGGTCGCGCATTTTGCCTACTACACTACGCGGTAGCAAAAAAAAACAAAAAAAAAATTCTGAAGTGTAAAAAATTCAAAGTTTTCAAGAAATCAAACCCACTAATTCTCGTATATACATTTATGTGCTTTCATTTATTCACCTATACTCCACTCCTTCATGCCCACATATATACTTACAATTACAATTAATACGAAAAAGTCAGTCCCATCTCCATATTCCCTTTGAATTCGTTACTTAGGCTTAACCCCTGAAACGACGGATGACATTTGAACACGATTTGACTGTTAAAGTCAATCTCAATATACTCACGCAGTATGAATCATCTAACGATCTTAGCTTCTGATTGAATATCTTAGCTTTTCGAGCGAATGTGCAAACAATTTATCGTAATCCCTCCACTTCATTTTACTACCCATTTTATGTTCCACATACATATGAACGAAGCACTAAAAATATCATTTTAAAGACCTGCGTGAGTTAATTCTTAATCGATGCATTTCTTCCTCTGTACTGCCTGCACTTTATGAAATTGAAGCGCTCTTTTCCACTTAGCTTGTTTTTAAAATTGTTCTTTTGAATATTGTACGAAAGTTACTTAAAAATTAAATTAAAAATTTTCTTTCAGTTCGGTGTTTCAAGCAACATTTTTTATGTCGAATAACTGTAAATTTTATAAGAAACTTACAGTACAATAAACACTGTTCTACCGATTGTATCGTGTCTAAAGAAGTCTAAATTGACTAATAATTTACAACCTTGCAAAAAGAAAATATTTTTTACTTAATACCGGATGTTATCAAACCTTTTTTGTTTCACAACATAGTTCTGAGAGTTTTAAAGAAATCAAGATCTGGAACAAAAAAGCCAAACGTCAGAAATATTATTTTTGTGTTTAATTAAAAAAAAAATTATATTGAATCATGTTGGGTGATGAAAAGTGAACACAAGATAATATTGATGGCTCAAAATGCCTCAGTTCAATTAGGGGTAACCACTTACCCCGGCGGAATGTCCCAATGTAAAGAACTTAGGTGGGGAATAAAAAATTGCAGAAGTTAGTAATTAGCAGTAGAATAGGCCTTCATTTTGATGACATCTTATTTTTATTTTTGAATAGAAAGGGGAAGGGACGTTTCCAATTCTTTCTCAATGCAACAACGCGCACATGAACCGATTGGTCTAGTATCTAAAAAATGTGACATACCTGGGTCGGTATACCCGTGTTTAATTCCTAGTGCGGTGGACATTATTTTAATAACGACTGGGTTGTTACCACAATTGTAGTGAATGCTCTATCGATAAAGGCATAACTTAAGGGTCCGTCATGCATTGGCCAGGCTGCGGTTACACCCCTCAACCCTTTCTTCCTAATGGTTTTTGACCATTATCATGTTTATACAAATATATGGAATGTCATCTGAGTGATGGATTTTATTAAAAAAAATCCATCCAAAAAACCCTCGTCAAGACACTTGATTGTTGGTCAATTCGTCTATATATATTTATTAAAACTTAACTAAATTACTTTTTGCTAGTTGTCACGCTTCTGTGTTCAAAACTTTAAATGAGGTTATGGTTGAATACCAATTTTCCGTTGATTTTCCGCTTTACCTTATAATCGTTTACAAAATAATTTTACCTTGAGGAAATTGTTAGTTATAGTAAACCCCACTTTAATTTTTTTTAAGATTTAAATATTTTTATTATCCATATTCACGCAATAACGTTTCCCATAAATATAATTCTATTTTACAAGTAATTGATTACCATTTCCTTCAGTTACATAAGGTTTTAGTATTTACTCCACTTTTAATGGCGTATCATACGTAATTTATGGTATCATAAAAGCGAAGAGCAGAAAACAGAACAGAAGGTATATTAAATTTTTCATTCCGTTCATTAGATTTAAAGCCAGATACAAAATTCGTAGGTACCAACGTATTTCTTAAGTACAACCAGGTTCAAAACTGAGCGATTTTTAGTCCGCTTAGTTTCGTTCTTTTACCTACTCACTGTTCATGAAAGCTTAACTTGAACTCTTCACATTTATTTAGCGGAATTGCAAAAGAAAAAAAACTAACTATAATAAGTAATTATCTTGCAAGAACTTCGATGTTATTAAGCGTGCATTGTAGGAGATAGTCTTAGCGGTATATAAGATTCGCTTCAAAAGTAACTGACATGCAATATAAAACTAAAGGAAAATACATCTCAATACATGTATATTTCCTGCTCAGATTACACAAAATGTCATTTATAGGATAGCATTTCAATGTATTAAGAAAGAATTTATGAAGTTCTATAAAGTACATCTACTCACTTGCCTTTCAAGTAGTAGTAGTAGTTCAGTAACACATCTTTTGCATGCGCACAATTTTACTCATATAGAGCAATTCAGCTCGTATTTCTGCCATATTAACACACATGCTGTCAAAGACGCCACTTGAATAAAAATTTGTAAATGAGTATCATTTTCTATTTAATTTCAAATAAATATTTGACATAAACACACACACACACACACACAAGCCTCTTCATATCCGTTGATGTACTCTGCAGTTTCCTGCAGATGTCACTAAGAATTCAAGTGTTTTTCTCAGTGTTTTGTTTTTTTTGTCAAATAAATTTTCAAGTAATTAGAAAATAGCTAAAATAATGTCTTGAAACCCTCATCGTCATGTACATAGTTAGCTTTAAATTGAAAGTAAGTAAGAAAAACACACTAATTTTTCATCGAAAATGTAAATTTTAAAAATCACTTTTAAACACGCCAGGTATACACACAGTTTGAGTAGCATTCACTAATATATTCATGGTGCGTATAAAATTTATGTTATGTATGTACCACCTAATGTGTGTGTTTGTGTGCATGTTTTGTTGCTTTTTAAGTAGAGTAACAAAAGATATGGAAGTAACAAAATTTAACACATGCTTGATACTTCATAAATCAAGTAAAAATATAGATCAGTGGTAACCAAACTATGCAAAAATTTTATTCCGACATAAATAAATGATAAGATTAACAGGTATGGAACATTATTTAATTGGACAAAAACTAACTAATGATGAATGAATTATTGGATATTAGATTAAAAAAATGCATACAATACGATAGTAAAGATCTGAAAACACGAAGAATTAGAAGTGAAACCTTATTTAATATCGGTAACGACATAAGATCAGATCAGATTCATAAATTTTTATAGGAACACTAGTTATAATTCGATGATTATGAATCATAAGTCAAAGATTTTCCGTAGGTAACTTTTGATAACATAGGTTCCAAAATTTTGCTGTTGTTTGTTCAGAACATGAACTCTAAGCCGTTATAACCATTTACTGACAGATCCCCAAATTTTCTTGAAGGTGAAAATTTTTCAGTAAACAACCATTATGTGACCATACGTCATTTATTTATCAGATTTTTTATTAAGAATTCATCACAAATCAGTATTTGTCGTTTGCCTATAAGAAAATTGAAACCACGGTATAGGAGAAGAAATATAAAAATTTTATGCATGAAAAAGTCTAAAAGATCCGAACAAAATCAAATGCTTCATTTATAAAAACAATATTCATAAAAATCTTTTCAAACAAACATTTTAGTTAATTTAATGACTGATTTACTTTTAAGGGTAATTCTACAAGGAAAACTTAAGTGGTGTTCCACCTTTTTCTTTTTCTTTTTCTTTGAGTTTGAATTAAGATATTCAGAAAAAAAAAAAAATACTATTTACTCCAAAGAAAAATCTGCCGGATGTTAAAATTTACAGAAAATTTAAGATACTGACTAAAAAAACATAAACAAGTGCAGCTGCAATTTCGTAGACTACCAAAAAAAGGTATGATAAGTATGGCAAACCCATTAAATAAACAAAACTGAATTTTCGATATCGTCTGGTAGTTTTAACTAAGTTAAGATAACAGTCTGACCACATAGTTAATATTTCATAAATTTTCTTCATATGCGCCTATAAGGTGTTTTTCAAAAGGCTGTCCAGTAGCCGTAAAACGCTGCAGGAAACTGTGTGAGTTTTCATTACCTAGCGCGATGTAAAATACGGAAAGGAAGCGCTTGCATATTCGGTGGTTACAGTAAACTATAAAGGGTTTTTTTATAGATTTGATATGACCCATAAAATTGATAACAAGCCTTTTAGTCATTTTTACACTCTACACCATTTGTTGTATAGTGTATTATAAGTGTGTGCGAATGTACGTAACACCCAGAACAGCTTATGATAGATCCACCTTTTATATATCGATCGATACAAAATCATTTTCTAAATCGAATTAAGTCTGTGTGTTTGTCCATATTTTTTTGTGTTCGACCTACAGGTCGGGATAATTGAGATATTTTGCCAAAATTTGATCTACCGACGTATCCCGGTCCAAGGACTAACGGTATTGAATGTGAATTCGGACCTACTCTTCATTTAAAAAAGAGTTTATTTAACAAAAGTTGGTAAAAATTAATATTTTCAAATTTTTTATCGCATCGGACCAATTGAATGACCATTTGAATAAAAGGTAAAACCTTTATATTACAAAAAGCATTGATTTTTAACATTTCATAGTGACAATTGGCCCATAATAGTAATTTGACATAAAAATTGATTGCTGTATATTCGGACTACGTAGGTCTACTTTTGAGTCCCACCATATGTAAGGGTTCTGATGAAAAGTACGCCTTTGTATGATAAAGTTTTAATGTTTCGTGATGAAAATTGGTCCATAATAGTAATTTGATATAAAACTGAATAGGGATTACGTAGGTCTATTTTTGGGTCCCAAAACATGTCTACGTTCTCATGAAAAGCAAGCCTTTGTATGACAATTTTCATGATGAAAATTGATTCATAATAATAATTTGATATAAAAATTAACTGCATCGAATAAGGATCACGTTGATCTATTTTTTGGACAGCATCATAAAATATTTTTAATTTCTCCTTCTTCCTCATGAAAGTAAATGAAAATCAAGAAAAGTATTGTATGGTATTTAATGACAGGCTTCACCTTTTAATACTAAATACAAAAAAAAAAAACAAAAAAATTTGATAGATTTTTAAAATAATTTTAGTTACCTTTTAAAAGGAAGCCTGTTCAATATTGTTCTTCTTCTTTTTACATTAAAATGCGTATATATAGGTCGCTCATAAATGGATTTTACTAACCACTCAGCGGTAATTGCATTAAATTTAGTGAATACTCGAAAAATGTTGGTTATGAAAAGTATTAAGCACTCAACTAACCACCGAACAGATATTATAATAAAATTTCATATCAATTGCGGTCATTTGTCGAGCGCTGGCTGTGAAATGTTGTTATAATAAAAATGACGCTCTTAAAAGTAAAGAAATTCTTTTATTCATTCTCTTACACAATATTACCTCATTTTTATATGTTATCTCTATTGAACATTGATGGTATACGAAAGTAGTCATTGCATTTGCGACAATCAGAACGCACTGTAAATTGTGCCAAGTTTTTCTCGAGCTCTACCATAAATCGGTTTGGAAAGTTTGACTTAAATTCCAATTGTTGAGTTCACCGATTTTAGATTTTAGATTTTTAGATTTCAGATTAGATCAGATCAGAACTCGCAGTCAAATTAATTCATTCACAAATCCTTACGCAACAAAAGTTCTTCAAAATGTGAAATATTTTATATTTTTGCAAATTATGAATTACGCAATGCATTACTGGAGAAATTAGAATGATTCTAGTAAATGCACTAGCACGCCGCAATTAATAAATATTCATACATGAATTTTATTGATTCAATTTGTAGAGTTTCTGTTTTTTTTTTTTTTGGCAGTTGTCACTAGTTATGATTATTCTCGATATTAAGACTAATTTGTCTTAAAATGTATAAAATTATATGCTTTAGATGATGCTTGTTCAAGAGTCGACTTAAAGCAAATAATGGTTTCATACTACTTGTTGACCTAACATCGTAGCTATCTTATGTGTACTTTGGTTGGCGAGCAAAGTATTTTATATCCTTCCAAGTCCTTAATGCTACTCTTTCTTTTTATATTCTTTTCCTGTTCGTTATCTCTGTTAATGTTACAACGAAGGATTTTTGAGTTTTGGTTATTCGTATCTCATTTTATTGGCTTTCAAAATGTAATGAAATTGATTTTTTTATAGTTTTTCATTTACAGTTGCAGATAAAAACTTTAAGTATTCAGATATTAGGTAAGTTGTGCTTCTTGAATACATTTAATTCAAGAGATAGCGGCTTGTTTATGACAGATAAAAAAACTTCAAAAACAAATAAAAAGCAGAAAAGATCTAAAGTAAAGAAATGAATGAGTAGCAAAAAGGGAAATTTTATTGACCTTAATTCGATAGCATGACTACATTATAAAAATACATTTTTTTATCAATTTGAGCAAGTTATTCTAGCAAAGATCGTCTTACTAATCAGTAAGATTTAAAAATAAATAGGATGTAGATGCTT
>KK351223.1:0-26867 GCA_000671755.1 Glossina brevipalpis
TCCCCATGTCCGCCTGTCCGCCTGTCCACCTGTCCACCTGTCCGTCTGTCCGACTGTCTGACTCTCCGCCTGTTCGCCTGTGTACCTGTCCGGCTGCCGGTCTGTCTACCAGATATCTACCCGTTTACGCATCTGTGTCTTCACTCTTCTGCCTATCTTTTCATTCGTCTGTCCCTCTAAATATCGATCCGATGGTTTGGTTCGTCAATCTGTTTGTTTATCCATTTGCCTATTTGTGCATCCACCTGCCACTTCGTCTATTTAACCTACCAACGATGTATCCATTCAATCACTAATCCATCCATTAAACTTTCTTTCCGTCTTCCATTTTTGTAGTTGCAGTAGACAGAGTTTACAAAAATCAATATAAAAAAACTTAAAATTGACTCATAATTAAATATTAATAGGCCGAGTTTTTGAAAAGCTTGTTTACAAAAAACCTAAAAAATCCTCTTCGAAACTTGAATAATCACAGAAAAAGTTCTACAAATGATCTGAAAATCATTGCAGATTTCTGCGTGAATGCCGGCAAGACGTGATATTTTTTTTAAATTACAAAAAAACCGAACCTTTCCCCTTACATTATGTAGCCTCAGAAACAGTGAGTTTAACAGGAGGTAAAGCGCTAATTTATCCGATATCTCTACGTGTGAGCACAGGTTGAGCCAAATGGATTCTATAAAAGTTTTGACCTGCTTCAGGTTTAACATTTTCTACATTTCTTCAAGCTAAAAATATTTTACTGAAAGTATTATAAATATATACTTACGTACAGGAGAAATTCTAAAGCAAAAATTCAATTTCATTTATTTAATACAAAAATGTCTTTAAACAACATTTACTGACTTTCATTAGAACAAAAATAATAAAGAAAACTAAAAATAAAAATAAAAAGTACGTTTAAGGTGTAGAGGGCAAATTTTCACAAAATTTTCTTAAAAGCCATTATATGTGTGTATATGTATGTATACATATATACATACATACATACATATATGCATGTATATGTTATGCTTATATGTACGACTTTCTTGAACCTAAGCTAATATTTTCACCTTAATTGCGGCCATAAATCAACTAAATTGTAGCTTTCACTCATTTTACTATTCACTCAACAACGTTAGCTGTTTTAGTGTTAGTTAGTGTATATATATACATATATATATACATATATATATATAACTTAAGAGTATGGAGTGTGATGTATCGTCGTCGTCTATAGTTGGATGATGTGGTTGGTGTACGAAGCGCTTTGCCAGTTTACCTAACTTTACTGCACGGTCATGTTTATAATCATAGGTTTCTCTAAGCAATTTTCATTTTGATATCATCGTGGACTACACCAGCAGTTAGACTTCCTGTTGCCTATTGTGTTCTTTCCTTTTTTCTCTTTTTTACTCGTTTACTCTTTCATGCCATTAAAAAAAAAAAAAAGAAAAAAAGAATCCGGCCATTTCTAATAGTTTCGAAGATATGTTATTAATTTAAATTCATTTGAAATGCAAAGAAAAATTACAAAAAAACAAAAAGAAGGAAAAATTTCATATAATAAAGTTTTCTTTCATTCTGTTTGAATCGACTTTTTGAAGAGTGAGAACAAAATCAAACGATTTAAAATAAATTTGAAACAATAAAATATGATTAAGAAAATGATGAGAATTAAAATGAAGAAAGAAAGAGTTATAGAAAGTTATGTCCGAATTGATTGAGATATAACTCTAAACGTTTTCTTCTCGAAATAGACTTGATACCTATTTTAGCATTATTTAAAAGTAAAGTGTAGTTAATATACACTACAATATTATTAAAAGTTATGAATATTATTAAAACCTATAAATTCTTTATGAAATGTACTTCAAAGAAACTGTTCCCGAAACTCTTTAACTTTCACTTTAAAACAAATGCATTTAGGAAGCTTTCAAGATGTGGTTTTTGCACAAACGTAAGCCGTTATTATTACATCTTGATCTACACTGTTCAGCAGATATGCTATACGCCCTTTCTAGTTGTCTTTCCTTCCAGAATGGAGTTTTGGACTCTTGCTTAATTTGCTCACTTTAAAACTAATTTCCCGAACACGTAAAGAAGAGGACTAACTTACATACATAGATGCACACTTTTAAGGATATTCTTCTTTCAATGATGTCTTAAGTGAAGAACTTTATGCGTCACAAGTGAAATGACAAATTAATGATTCCCCCTAGAAAAGTATCAAGCTATTGGAATATGAAAAAAGGACAGTAGTGTCGATTGATTTATGACGATAATTAAGTGAAACGCTATAACCGCTTACCTGATTGCATACATATACTAGAAGACTAACTATCTACATGTCTATGTATTGCTATAAAAGAGTAAAATTTGAAACGCGCAAAAGGCGGTGCGTTTGGAAGTATTTTTTAAAATATAAAATCACATGCTTTGCCTTAATTATTATTTTATGAGGCGCCAAGTTAGACAACATGTGTGCATATGTTTATAATAACATGTTCTTTTTTTTTTTTTTGTATCATTTGATAAAATTTTTATATCCGCAGCTAATGCTATAATTGATCAAAAGCTGAAGAAACATCAAGACCTATCTATCGTCTTTAATATCAACTTAATGTAACTTAAAAAAATATATATTATTAACTTAGTTTCAAAAACTCTTCCATTCTAAACTTTGTGTGTATACGATCACAATTGTCAAAAACCAAAAATTGAAAGTAAAAAATTCGAAAATTAAATTTTTTAAATCAAATATCCATTATTTAACGCGATTGCAAAATCTCTTAAAATTTCTGGACAAAGGCGGAACCGAGAAATTTGCATTTGGTCTTACTTTCAAATCATATTTAGATCATTAAGAGGGTTACGCAGAGAGTAAAATTAATGGTGGTCTGACTAGGCAATTGTCAAGTCATATAATAGATGCATCCGAATTTCGCAGCCAAGTTTTTTGCAATGTTTGGTCCCGCCAGTAAGGCTCGCATTCTCATTTGAAACGCAATGCTTTTCCTATTGATTCATTCTGAACACTTTCATCTTAATTGCCCGCTATAAATATATTTGTTAGTGGCAATAGAGAAACGAATCGATCGTTTGATCAGACTAGAGTATTCGATGAAGAACAATTTGATTGGCACAGTTTTAGAACTCTTAAACCACAATTTTCTTCACACAAACAGTCAGAGCAGTCGATGATGAATGATTCCCTTCCGTAGCTTCGTACATTGTCAACTACGAGTTTTTTCACGCATTATTGCAGTGGATAGTCCACCATTTTCCGCCCGTTATGAATCTTTTCAAAAATCGCTAAATTTCCTTTCGTTTCATTAGAAGTTCCGTGGACATTCGTCTCGTTAAATTTTTTACTGTTTACTCAGGTTGTACTCAAATGTCGAGCCTTGTTTCGTGTCCGACCTTATGCGTAAGATTTAAAACTAATCGTTGGTTTCGCAGCGACATTATAAAGCGAAATATTCAAACTTTTCGAAAGAATTTAAAAAATTTCAACGACTTTATCAAAGATTGATCGAGAGTAGCGCGTCTCATCTTTAAAGCTGAAATATTCAGAGGAGGATTTTGTTAAAGGTTATTCATGATTATTCGTTATAAATCCCGGGAAACATCGTCTTGATGCAAACGATATTGTAAGAAATGGCGAATTTTTTCACAAACTTTGTACGATTATGTGAACGGCGTGAGGGAGATGATGACTATTCATATTTCATATGTTTAGAGCTGAAATATCCGGAGGAGAAACAAGCAAGCCATTTATGTTCCATTGAATTTGTTAAAGATTCTTCATCACTGATATCACGAATTTCGTAACAAATCCCGGGAAACATCGCCTTGATGCAAGCGATATTGTAAGAAATGGCGAATTTTTTTACAAACTTAGCAAAATTATGTGAATGGCGTGAGGGAGATGATGGTTATTCATATTTCACATTGAGGTAATAAATATCCATTCTTTTGCCACACAATGGGGGAGAAAACCCATCTCTAGAGGTTCGAATTTTTCCAGTTATATGTCTTCAGAAATTATGCTTCAGTTCTCCAAGAATTAAACCCACGCCATACTACCATTTAGAATAATAAATTCACGATTTCTTT
Source organism: Glossina brevipalpis (assembly GCA_000671755.1). Taxonomy (NCBI): domain Eukaryota; kingdom Metazoa; phylum Arthropoda; class Insecta; order Diptera; family Glossinidae; genus Glossina; species Glossina brevipalpis. The sequence continues at coordinate 4,102 of KK351223.1, forward strand.
CTTTCTTTTTTTTTTCTTTAATTTGCGATGCTTTCTTTTCTTTTCTTTGGATTTTTATTATAATTTCACACGCAGCCGTAATCTTTAATGCTTGTGTAAATTGTAAAATGATTACATCTTATAAGGTCATAAAATTAAATACGAATGGCTTTGTCGACATTTGTCTTCTGGCGTTGTTGCAAATATTCTTGTTGGTCTTAGAACAACTGTTGCTCTCTTTCCTTTTGCATTTGGAGTGTTTCTTTTTTTTTTTTTAAATCATTTTTATGTACAGCTATACATACATACATACATATATATTTATCATTTTGTTTTATAATATGGTTGCAGTTACACTTTTAAGCTTTTCTTTCTTTCGTTTTTTTTTTTGTTTCTCTACTCTTATGAGATTTTATAATAATTTTATTTCAATTGGTGGTCATAGAAATGAAAGGCGTGCACAGAATAGATTAATTTGTAAGTGTTTAAGTTAAATGAATTTTTATGAATTGTGTACAAATTTATATATCACAATACCAAACTTAGCGAAACTAGTTTTCATGTACGTACGTGAATGCTATCATGGAAGTGCAATGAATACGCAAGAATAAGTCAAGTAAAATACACCAGAAGTTATTTGCTAGAAAAACTTTCTTATAAAAATAAACAAAACAATTCAATTATATATTTATTAATTAGTCCGTCCGTTTGTTGTTTCAGCATTTTTCTGCGAGACACTAAAATCTCTAAATATACTGGTGGCAGGTTAGTTATAGCGCGAAAACTTTATTTTCGTTTGATTTTATATATTAGATTTGACAATAAGTGCAACATCCAACCGAAACCTGTTCCAAATGTTTCAAAAATTTTGAACAAAAAAAAACGAAAAATTTCAGAATGTTAACAAATATCGATTTAAATCAATCGAAAGTACATGTTTGTTGCAGCTAGAGGGTAACGTAGGTGTCTTCCCTAAAAGGAATACAGTTCTCTCAGTTTATTGAGAATTTTTGTGTTCTGAACAAGGAACTTTGTCTTCTTAAAAATACGGGACTTGGTCTTTTAAAAAATACGCAATTTTGTCTTTCTAAATATTTCTTATAATTAATTGACGTATTCTTCTCACACTCGAATTTCTGGTCACTCAAAGGGTTGAACTGTTAAGCAAACCACTAAAAGACCTCAACTCAACTGATTGGTTTTTATCAACGACCGCGGAAAAATTTATCTTTTTTTGATTTCATTTTAACTTTTAGAGAGAAAAAAAAATTTTTTTCAATTTTACTTTCAATACCTACACAAAAGTCTATCAATTATGATGATGGAAAAAATTGGAAAAACTTCGTTATAATCCCTTTTGTTTATTTCTATTTAACTCTTAAGATCTTTCGGAACTTTATCATATTTCTTGTTAGACTAGTTAGGGATATAAGGAAGCTTTGAAAAAGGATTGTGTACTTGTTGTTGTTATTGTTTACTCACCTGTTAAGTAGATAAGGCTTGAAATGCCATAACAATAAAAGCCTCAAAGGTAAAAAGGATCCAGGAGGAATTTTAAGTCACGCGCCATATGAATCGATCCCCTTTTCTCTTAACTTAATTTTTGGTATTATATGAGGATTACCTGTCTTTTTTAAAATAAAAAGTCATCATCGTTTTCTTTTTTTTTTCCCTTAATAAAACATTTTTGCAATTGCAATCGTTTTTTTTTTTTTCATTTCTCCTCTTTGATTTTAAAGTAAAGTAATCAACTTAAGTGAAGCAGAATGAAACGCTAATAGCAAAAAATTAATATTGAATGCATGTTGTCCCCCATTTTAATTTCACTGATTTGTATCTGAAACTGTGTGCGGACAACCCCTTTTTGTGTCGTCGTTTTCTGTTAAAAAAAAAAAAAAAAAAAAACGCTGTACAATGTAATCAATTCAATAACACTTTTCATCACATGGCAGTGATGCGTGCTGAATAAAATCTTGTATCCTTTTAAAGGAATTGTCATTTTAAAAATGAACACAACGCATACGCACCGAACATATCATATCATATATATATATATATATATATATACGCGGGAATGGAAGTAACAAGACTCCGGCGAAAGTATGGAACAGAGGAAGAGGCAGATATAAAGTAAAAAACAACAACAACAATAATAATAATAACAACAATAGCAAGAATTTATCAAGCAAGCACAAAATTAACGCTGGTAGGAAATTTTTGCTTGCAATACACAGACAAAGGCGGAAATTTTTGTGACGTGATTTCAACCATGCTGAGATGGGTTGTGTGGGTTGGTCGGTCGGTTGGTTGGTTACTCGTCTATTTGGTTGGTTAACTGAAAAACAGTGAACGGTCTTTTAATGTAACAACTATGTACGTATGTATGTATGTATGTATGCGCATTATACCAGCAAAACTTAAGTGAATTGAAATGAAACGAAATTACAGAAAAATATATATGAGAATGGTTTGCTTGATTGGTAAACAAAGTCGGGGGTTGAGAAAGACGCGGTCTTTTGAATAAAAAAAAAAAAAAACTAACGCAGCTGGAAGGCAATATCATCGGTTAGAACGATGACGGAGTAGTAAGCTGCATTAAGTTACACTGCTGTCGTTGTCGTTAACGCCGTCCCTGATATTTTGCCTGAGGATGATGATGATGATGATGATGATGGCAATGATGTTGATAAACAGAAAACGCGTCAACCGTTCAGTATTTCTCATTAATAACATTATTTAACGTTAACATCTTATAAAACTTTTCAAGTGATTTGAATTTTGCATTTATATAGCAAAAGTTTTTGCAAAAAAAAAAAAAAAAAAAAAAAAAAAAAAATCTTTTTTCCAACCTTGCCCTCGTTCCCTGTATAAATAGCTGTAATACTTCAATTTTTTGTTGCTTGTTATTATAGTTGTTGTTGTTGATGTGCTCGCTGTATTTATATGTTGTGGTAAGAGGATAGAAATTGTCATAACTGTAATTTCCGCTAAGGCCTCGTGAGTTTGCATTGTGAACTTGCAAACTCCCCGCCAGGATATCCGGCGGAATATGCAAACTGAAAAACAAATACACACACACACACACACACACATACAAACAAATAGACATTCCGGTATTCTCAGCCGTTCAAAATCTACATTCCACAGATGCTTCACCATGTGAAATGGTTATTGTTTTTGTTGTTAACTTTGTCGGTGGTATGCAAAGCATGAATGCTTTTATATACATATACACATCCATATACATATGCATACATACATATATACATACATATTTTTATACATGTATAAATGATAGTGATGGTTATGGATGTAAAAATATGAAAAGGGGAGTAAGAGAATTGTCAAGCAATAGCTTATACATCTATACAAACAACGCTTGGCTTACCGCAGTCCCACCACACACAACACCATGGGTGGTCAATAACACAAGCAAACACATAGACTATGAAGATAAATAATAAAAATAAAAAAAAAAAAAAAAAAAAAAACAAACGAGAAAACATCAGTATCATCAGCACAATGTAACGTTATTATCATCCTTTGTAACAACAAAAGCTTTTGTGTCAACGCCATCAACAACATTGAAATCAATTCACTGTTCTACTGTTGTGTCTGTGTATCGTAACCGTAACTTGAAATTTTATTTGCTTATTTATGTGTGCGTTTTGTAAGTATAGATGTATTTATACTTATATGTAAATCTATGTATGCATACACCTACAAAATAGAAGCACAAACACACACTCACACATACATCTATACCTTTCCCAAATGAATTCATTTTCATTATTAGGTGTGATGTAAAAAGTACTATAAAAACGAATTCAAAATTATGGCGTAAAAGTGCACTAACCCACGCATACAAACACACTTCTATACATATACATGTGATATGAATATGAATGTTAAATCTATTGTTTCGCTTCTTCTACTCATATACCTCGACATTACCAGCGTCGTGTAGTTTATTTCCACCTTTTTTTAGTTGCACTTGCTTACACAGCAGGATCATCGTCATCGCAATAGATTCATACATACATACATACATACATACATACAATGGTATCTTTCAAGCTAATGTCTAGCGGGGGGTTGATTCCTCTTCGCATCAAAGTGTCAATCGCATTGTTATTGTGAGAAATTATGAGTTTTTCTTATACCGATGAAAAGAAAGCAAAAAAAAAAGAAGGGAAAACAGAGAAAAAAGAGAAAAAAGAAAAAGCAAGAGAGAATAAGGAAAAATCACAGACCAGAAAGTGTGAACGTCACAAACTCCCTTGTTTGAAAAGAAGAAGTGTTTACAAAAACTGAAACTTCCGAGAGGATAGCAAAGATGAATTTAGAAAATATTTTTCAATTTAAATATTTGAGATTCTTCCCTGCTTGTAATTAAACATTTCGGTTGTTGTTGAATTTTTTTTTAATAAAAAAATATAACATCTTTTCACTTGTTCGAAGTTTTTTTATGATTACATACAAGATAAGAAAATGAAATTTTCACACAATTATTTACAATAAAATTATTGAAGGCGTTTGAAGTTATTTGAATGGAAGAGGATTAGTTAGGCTAGAAAGGAAATTGTCCATTTCATTTTTCACGACCATCCTGTATAGAAGAGATGCCCTGAATGACTGATCGCAAAAAAAAAAAAAAAAAACAAACGCAGCAGTTGTGCAAATAACTCGTCTTCAAAGACATGTTCTTTGGAAGACTTCTGCTGCGCCGCTCTTAACAGATTGTGTAGCACTTCCAGATTCTTGGAAAAGAACTATCGAGTTCCTTCGAAGTTCTGCAACCGAGAACAACTCTTGATGGATTCGATTCGCTTTGAGAGACTTATAAAACTGACGAGTGGTTCTTATATTCAAGACTTGTTGTGCTTTAACTAACCCAAGCAAGTGCGACTAAGTCTTTGGATGCTTGTTCTTTAGAAGACTTTTGCCGCATCGTTCTTACTAGATTGTACAGCGATCTTAGGTTCTCAGAAAAGACCTAACGGTTTCCTTCGAAGTTCTACAACTGAGAACAACTCTTGACGGATACGGTTCGTTTTGGTAGACTGAAAAAATTGGCGAATAGTTCCTATACTCAAGACATGTTGTCTTTTAACTAACCCAAGCAAGCGCGTCTAGTCTTCGGACGCTTGTTCTTTGGAAGATTTCTGCCGCACAGCTCATAATAGATTATATAGCGATCTTAGGTTCTTAGGAAAAGAACTAACAAGTTCCTTCGAACTTCTGCAACTGAGAACATCCCTTGATGGATTCGGTTCGCTTTGAGAGACTTGTAAAACTGACGAATGGTTCCCATATTCAAAATTTGTTGTCCTTTAATTAACCCAAGTAGATTTGGGGCGTTCGTTAGGTTAGATAATGTTCATTATTAAAAATTTTCAGTTCACTGAATGCGTACCAGTTCTATTAATCGTTTAAATTATATCGCGAGCTTACTTTTCCCTTTCTTAATCATATGAATTCGTTACTCAAAGTTAATAATCTAAGGTCCCAATTTAAATTATTTAAATCGAGTGATATTTGGTGGATCTTTACCGAGCGTCATATGCCGATAAAACTTGCCGAGCAAAACTTACCGATAAAACTTGCCGAGCAAAACTTGCCGAGCAAAACTTGCCTTATCATTTCGAATATTAATATGCAAAACAATGTTAATGAAAAAAGAGAAAGAGATACGTAGTCCACCATACCCAAGCCTAAGAATTTTGCAATGACAACATGTTCTGGCGACGGCAGAAAATCATTGAACAAAAGTCTGCATATGAGGTTTTATGATTGTTTTATTATTATAAAGAGGGAGTAAAAAGAATTAAAAAAACTTTAATTTTCAACTAATAAAATATATTTCTATTGTTTTTAGTTTGTTTTTTTTTCTTTTTCTATTTTGTAATTTTGAATAAAGCTCGACATTTATTGTTACAAATTTCATAAACATAATGAAAAACAATTTAATATTGTGTAGGCATAAATGAATGGAATTGCGTATGTATATATGTGTGTGTTTGTGTATGTATGAGTGTGTGTTTGTGTATACGCCATAACATTGGCAACAATAGAAATATGAAGTTTTTGTTATGAACATAATTCATTCGGTTTGACACAGCAGTCGAATTCAATTATTTAATCAATAAAATTAATTTTCATTTCATATTTTGTCACAAGCAATGAATGTGCATTTTCATGTAAATGAATGTATGTATACATGTGCATAGACGAACAAAAACAAACATAACCACCTAGAATACATACACACGCATACACAATCAAAGGAATATTTCACACGTAACTATTAATGCTTGTAAGCGGGTGCAGAGAAGATGGTTTCGGTTGGTGTTGGCTAATAACTCATACTCACACGTTATTTACATATTCGATGGTATAATAGATGCCAAATGGGAAACTAAAATGTTATTGGCACTCGTAGAAGTAAAAGAGAGTGAATGACTGCCAACTACCATCATCGCTTGTGATTGCTATTAATGTGTTTGTTGCTTGCAATTTGGCTCGTCGCTTCAAAAGAAGGGGGGAGAGAGGGAGTGGTGCAAACCGTGTTAGTCTGAGTACAAATTATATAAGGCACTCAGTAGTACGTATACATTTGTTCTCCTTGCTTATCTAAACAAATTGTGGAGCTATATATGCACATAAAACTATACACATATATATGAGCTGAGCTCTGCCCTTTTGTGCTTCGTAGTATTGCCAGGAATAATAATGTTAATGTAAACAAAATGTACATAAAACATATTTACACGCACGTATATGCACGCAAAAGTAGGAGCACTTAACACACACAATCCCAATTGCTGTAGAAATAAATCCTATGCCCGTTCAAATGTTTATTTTAACTGAAATTAGCCTTAAGCCATAAGATGAAAACTTTTGTTAAGCTGTTGTTTGCTTTTTTTTTTTTTGCTTTTCTTTATAATTTTACAGAAAAAAAAAAAATTAATTCATTGTTCATTCTCACTACTTTTGTTGTCACCCTGACTGGCTTTACAGTTATTTGAAATAATCCGCTTACAAACATCCACTTGTATACAAGCATCGTATCTAACGTACTATCACCACTTAAAGATAAGCATTCTAAGGATGATATGAAGGATAATATATAGATTTTAGAAAATTTTAATCAAGATGTCACTTTACACTTGACTTTGAAGAAAAGAATATTCGTTCGTTTTAATTTATCGTCGATTTTATTGGCTTCCTTGCCAGGCTGTTAGTTGACAGCAATTAATATTCATTGTTGTTGTCTAAAAGTACTATAAAGTGTAAATTTATTTTTTTATTTTATTAGATTTCCTTCTCTCTTCTACATGTGCATAAGAGACAAGATATATGTGTAATCATTTTTTTTGTTCAACAAAATCACATTTGAAAGATTTTTTTTAGATCAATAATTTTATTAAGAATTTTTTAAGAATTTTTCTCAAACCATGGATTAATACATTTCTCTTATTATCAGCCAATTTAAATAACGATGTGCCCTCTTTAGCCTTCTGGTTAAGCTAAAAGCTCTATAGCTATCTCCTGTCAGTAAGTGAGGTTAGATCGAATTAATAATGATAAATAGTTTAGATTCGTTTTAAATTTATATTTGGAGACCTGTTCATAAAACGATTTTAAATTTTAAGTCTTCAAACATAATTTAAAGACATGTGAGTCAAATGCTATTCTAGTTCTTTCGGCATTGAATAATCTATCCACATATGACGAACTAAATGATGAAGAAGCCAAAATTGTATTTTTTTTTTCTTCCTTTTTTTACATATAATTAGTCAGTTAGGGAACGTCTGCCTGCGGACGAGATTGAGTAGAGTACACAGAAAAGAAGGAAAGAAAAAATGTCGAAATGTCAAGATCGGTGGGAACGACCTTGTAGATTGTTTCACGCTTGCTCAGGAAATGTCTTCTATACGACGAAAGAAGGAAAGAAAAAATGTGGAAATATCAGGCACATTGGTAAGGACATCATAGCATGTTCCATGGGCGGGCAGTGCCGTTAAAAAGGGAATCGTGATATTTTCTTTTTTTTCCTTCGTATATGACTACCAACTCAGAGAATGTCTCCTATACGAAGGAGGACGGAAAGAAAAAATATCAAAACTTCAGACAAGGTGGGAGAGACCTGATAAATTGTTTCAAGAGTCGGCAGTGGAACTCAGCAGTTCAGGGAATGTCTCTTATACGATGGAGGAAGCAAAGAAAAAATGTCGAAAAATGTTCCAGAGGTCGGCTAGGTTTATTTTGTCACTAGAGCGCATCGCTATTAATGACTTTGGTGGGGATTAACTGGCTTCGTAACAATTCTTAACAGTTTTTGCATAACACTTTACAGGTAACAAAAGGTCTATTGACCGAGGTAATCATTAGTATAGCTCCCTCTTTCTGTCGATCTGCTGTCACTTATTCCTGCCCATAGTAGACTGAATACATTCAAAGTAGGCGCAGCTTGTTTCATATACAATTTCCTCATTAAGGAGGATAGTAAATAGAAAAGAATACCAAGGACTACATTGCTTCCAGCTTAAATGTTTCCAAATTAATCTCTCAATTCTTATAATCACTTGCTGCCGGCAACCAAAGCAAGGATGTCTCTTCTAAAAAGGATAGATGTCGCACGACCACCTCGTTAGGAAGGGTAAGAAGCTATTCCGGCCACTTCATGTTTGCAAGGAATATTATGGTGCTGCGGCGACCATTTTATGTGCTTAACATACTGCTGTCATCTAGACAAGCTCAAAAACTACACAGTGTATCGATATTCTAGCCGAAGACGTAAAATCTACTTAGATAAATGTATACAAAGTCATGGCTTTAAGCGGCACTGAAACACTCTAAAACGAATACGTTGCTGGTCATGACTTCTGTGCCTAAAACAAAGTTCACGCCCCTGGGCCGCATACGGTGGAATGAATTCTTCGAACTCCAGAACCGGAAGTCAGAGTCACTGAAATGTATTAACTTTAAAATATTTAAAAACTTTCACAATACCCTCTAGTCTTGCACCTGTTACCAAAGGATATAAAGTGTTTTGTAAGAAAATAAAAAAAAAATTTTCTTTATCAACAAAACGAGTGTGGATTATTTAGATATAGATTTGCATTAACGACTTAAATGTCAACTCGAATCTAACCTTCATGTTTAGTTCTTTTTTTTTTTTTTTGTCTACAAAACACTAAAAAAACATAGTCGTACAAATTGATATTTGGTTGTCTTAAAATGAAATCAACAAAATATTTAACATCTTTATAAAACAAAAAATTTCAATAAAATACGTGACACAGCAGAAAAATGCACACACAGACACACACACACACACATCAAAGTACACATATGCGACACAATCTCTTAAGTACTCGTCTTCACACACGTACAATTTCACTGATTGTTCATATATGTGGATATTGCATGTATCTGAAGTATTTTATAAATGTAACCGAGTGTGCATTACGTACACATAACTAAATTGTGCGATATTGCAGTGATTTGTGTGTAAGCATGAATGTATTATTGTATTGCAATATCAACCGTCCAAAATCGTATAAAATGCAAAGTGTATTTTATATGTAAACGTACTTGGAAACATACAACAACTATACTGCCATCCAACCAGCCAGCCAGCCAGCCAGCAGTTAGTCCGTCGGTCAGTCAGGCAGGCAGTTAGCCAGCCAGCCAGTCAGCCAGTTAGTCGGCCAGCTATTCAGTTAAAGAGTTAAGAAACTAACCAATCGACTTTAACAGCAACAGCAAGTCAATGTTTTGTTATTGGCAATGAACGCATGGCATGAATGGCAACATCACATCAGAATGCTGTTCAACACTTTCAGATGACAATGCTGATACTGTTAATCGGTTGAATAAAAATGTAAATTGAGCTAAGGCTACTTTGCCACAATGATTTTTATACCCACCGCATGAGGCATATTAGATTTAACAAATAGTTATAAGGCTTCGCTTAAGGCCTATGAAGGATTCTATATAAAATAAAAGTTTTTGATCACATACATATAAGTTAGCCGACTCCAACTATTTTTAAATCCAACTACTTGAAGCCTCGCTGTCAAAGATGGAAAGATGGTAGACTTTGCAAAAAAAGACCTAAGCTCAGCTCAGGTTGTAACGATTGAGGTTAAATTAAGCTTGCAAAGATTGAGGTTAAGTTAAGCTTGCAAAGATTGAGGTTAAGTTAAGCTTGCAAAGATTGAGGTTAAGTTAAAAATGGGCCTGATTCGCCTTTAGACATAATTAAAAAATTTATTTATTTAAAAAAATTAATTTAATTTCAGAACAAAATATCGAATATTGCACGCATTGATCAAAAATCTATTAACAGCGTTTGTTTAAATCACTTCTTACTTAGCGGTGTTCTAAACGAGTTTAGAAAAATTGTCTCGAAACCCTTACTTTATCAATCTATTTATAATGATAATCCTGATCAAATCCGATCAAAGAACGCTTACGCATTTAAACATAATTTAAAAAATATTTAAAAAATAATTTAAAATAATTTAATTTATAGCGAACGAATTTAAACATAATTTAAAAAATATTTAAAAAATAATTTAAAATAATTTAATTTATAGCTTTTCTCGTGTATTTTTAAAATCATAAAACAAATCTCAAGTAAAAATATTCCCTTAAGGTTTTCAAATTTCAACGAATTATCTACCATTGTCTCTACCATTTTCTCCATTAAGATAAAATGCACGCAATGAAACACTACCATCCAATAGTTAACGAATTGTTTCTATTGAACACAAAAATAATGTTAAGAATAATATGTTGCTTTTTTATACCACCACTACATGTGTAATAACGTAAACATGTATTATAAGAAAAGCGTGTCTTAGTCATTTAAAGGACGCGACAACCGGTTAAATAAAACTCAATAAATATGATAAGACATTAAAAAAGACAATGCAAACACGAATGAAAGACGAGATACCTAACACTGCTAGTAGCAATACATGTTAACAGCTGATGGTAGATGGACACGAGCTGTATACCGCTATGCCGTTAGGTCAGAATGATAACTAAAAATTCGTATAACAACAGCTGCAATATAACATGAAATATAAAAAAAAAAAAAAAATATTAAGCCTAATAAAACATGACACAGCTGGCTGTTTATATAGGCAGTTTAATAATACGAACGTATAATGGTTCACGAAGTCTAAATGAATGATACAAGTTTCACTGCAAATTTTGAAAGCTCAATATTTTTTAGACAAAGTTTAGCTATCCTGAAAAACTATTGTATAATATAGTTCAACGGGTAATTTTTGTGCCGGCGTAACATTTTAAGTAAAACGATTTTTACAGTTCATCTGTAACAGAACATAATTCTTAACAAAATATTTACAAACATTGAATGGATTTTAAAGAAAGAAAATTTTGTGAAAATTTAAAAGTCAATCAATGCAAATTTCTTTTGTTTAAAACTAATAAGCAGGTACACATCTATATACAACTTGTTTTCTCCTTGCACTTGTTGTTCTTTTTTGCTTTTTAATCCTTCACGGGTTACTTGCACAGTTGCTACGCTTGAAGAAAGAAAAAGAGTCAATAAAACTCTTTGTCTCTCTGTGCCGCAGTGTTTTTGTTGACATAAACAAAACCGCCCATTTTATGTTTTAGCCTTATTTAGGAAAGTGAAAGTTTTATCCTTGAAATCCATACGGGAACAATAAACAAAGCAGAAGAAACCTTTTGTTCAAAATCCAAACAAAAAAAAAAAAAAAATGAAAATAAAAATAAAAATAAAAAACATGAACACAAAAACCGAATTAACAAAACTTATGCAATTTAGCATTCAAAGGGATTAAAAAAAAAAAAAAAGAAAGGATTTTATTCAAAACACTAAACAGTTTTGCTACACTTTCGCTTAACTCGAAATAAGAACACAATCGAAGTGAAGATTTCTTTTACGTAAATACACAATAATACGCGATATCCATCCAGCGTAATATGGAAGAAATAATAATAAATTTCACGCATCTTCATCTTAAAAGATAAAAGAGATTAAAAAGCCCTCAAAGTTGTATACAAAAGTTACTTAAATTACTCTAAGGTCACATTAGTGTAGTTAGTGTACCAGCATCAGTCTTTATGTCTGATAGCAATAGGGCAGAAAACGTATACGATTACGTAGTAGTTGGTAGTAGAAAATAAATATTTTCAGAAACAGGATTTAACTGACATACGGCGCTCAGCCAAATGCTTGCTTCCTCGCTTGCTTGCATACACACACACACACACACACGCACACAAATCATTATGCAATTTATTTGCTATAAACAAAGTCAAGGTTGAATATTCAACTCTTGCTACAACGACTACAGACATTATTCTACATAAATGAATGTCGCATCTTTCTCTTGGTGAAGTCATTACTAAGTCCATTTCGTTTAAAGTGCGTATATTTTACAAAAGAAGGTCACATAATTTCTCATTTGGTTTTTGTCGAATTTTTTGTTTACCATTTCAGTGGTCAATTAGTACAACAATTAGATTTTAGAGTCATATATACATTAAGATTTTTACATATTTTACTCTACATATTCTACATATTCTACGGTTCACATTTTATGCTCTAATTTTCTAATGCAATTTTTCTTAAACATCTCATCAAGGTTAGTTAAGAGCAGTTTACGTAAGACCATTACAAAGATAAGTACGTTTTAGAATTTTTTTTTTTTTTTTTTTTTGTTACAGTTGCCTTGATTTTATTGTTCAAGGCCTCTAATAATTATAATCGCCATGGGAAAGAAATTTTATTTAATATATTTTTTGTTTTATAATTAAGCGTAAATTTTGCCAAAAAGTTACAAAAATTAAAATTTAAATATAGGAGACACACATTTGGCTTTTAGGATGAAAAACTGAAAATTCATCACTTCATGGGTGGTACGAAGCAAGGTTTCGCAAACTCAATTGGAGCGTTATGCTAAAGAAGAATAGCGGCGATAGACTTTAACTATTTTTTTTTAAATTTTTCTTCTTCCAAAACTAAAATGCCATTTTCGAGAACAGAGTTTTTAATCCATTGAAAGCATCAACATTTTGCTAAAAGTATTTAAAAAGTAAACAATCAAATTAGGCCAAGCGCTGAGTCTCATGTCTTTAGTATTCACTTCGGAGCCTTTTAAAATCGATTTTATATTATATTAATAGATAAAAATAATTTATTGATTTTTTTTTTTATTAAAAATTATTTTAATTTATTAATTTATTCCGCGTATACATTTTATACTTAAAATAAATAAATTTTATTGGAATATATGTGGATTTGTAAGAGAATTAGTTTATTATGACAACTATAGAGACATTCTTGTGCCTTTATAATGTTTGTCGTGTAAGTTATTCGAAACTTATTAATTTACGTTTATTTGGTGTTCGTTAGACATTTTCTTGATATCTTAAAAAATGTGTTTTAATCTTTCCTATATATATATATATACACACATACACATGTATATGTATGAATATATGATATTATCCATATATATATATATATATATGTATATATCTTATATATACATATATCTTATAGATATATATTTCGTATATATATCATATACATATCTAATATATCATATAAATATCTTTGTGTATAATATAGAAAAGAAGAAAAAGTAACATGTGTATGTACGAGGAGTAAGTTTTCTATATATTCAATTATTAACAAACATCCGACAACGTCAAAAGTCTCTTGAGAATTCCGAAATAGAAAACAACATGTACCACAAAGAAGAAATCAAGGATTTCATGCATAGAAATTATCATAAAGTTTTCCTCTTTGCCTATACAACATATTATATATATGTATGTGCGTATATGTGTATGCTATGATATTTGAGCACTTTTACATACATTTATACATGCATATATATATATGTACGCACATATATGTATATTTAGGGAGGAGAATTTGAATTTTGTACATATATCAGAAAACTGATGAAGATCCAATTTCCTTATGAGAACAGACAACATGTAATATCCTGTAACAACTGACAACAAACAAGAAAAATTAAGAAAAACCAACAGCAATAACAACAACAGTAACAAAAATGGAAATATGAAATAGAAAGAGCATATATATATGTATGCATATATATACACGCACACTTGTTTATGCACAAATATACATTTATGCTTTAAAGTTTACTGCAAAATGAATTTTGTAAAGATATGTGATTAAGTGACATGAGATTTCGTTATGTATGTTAAAGAGTTCTTTTCACACATTTCAAAATGGCTGGCTAAGGGTTATTTTTCTTTCAATTTTATGTTCATCATCAAAAACGTTCCCAGTTTTGTTGATGACCAACTGTACCGAGACTTGTGATGATGTGCATATTTTATGAAAGTAATAAACGTACAGCATTGGGATTAGTTTTTTTTACCCTTTCGTTGTGACAGGAATCATTAGAGAATTGTTTGCGTTTCCATTGTTTGTTAGTTCATTAATGTAAATTATAAACGTGTTCTGTTAAATAACTAAGTAATCAACCAGACCAACCAAACAACCAACTGCTATGGTCACCGCTGTGAACGGAAATTGCTTAAATAGAAATCCTTCTCCTTGGAGTGCAATCAATTAATTGACATTCATTATATATAAATTCTACTTACGTTTAATGAAATATTTTCTCATTTCTTTCCATTTTTTTTTTTAAATTTCAAGTTATTATTTAATGCTTTTAATTGTGAAAACATTTTTAAGTGCAATATTTTAATGTCGTACCTTCAAGGTATACCGTAACTTTATTATATCCTCGATGAGAGATACATAAATTTATCAATTTATCTACAATTGTCTTCGGCTTTGCTCCTTTGCATGGTTTTTGTGTTATCGGCTTGAGTTGTTAAAATCGTTGCAAATAAAATGAAAAAAAAAAAAAAAAATAAAAAAAATATAACTGATTCTATTTTAAAATAGTTGAAAAATCTAAGCAATTTTACCTAAAGACACCAAATTTTCAACGGCTTGATAACAAGTACTTGCATGAAAATAATCACAAAAATCCCCCGTATCGATAGCTAATGGACAACTGCCACATTTTTACTCTTATTTATCCAAGTTCAGTTTATTAAATTTATTAGAAAACAGAAGCTTAAGAATCCCTTTTTTAAACGTCACAAACAACTGCCACAGATTTACTAAGAACATTTTGATTTGATTTAATAAAGTTTGTTTACTTGTCCGCTTGCCTGAATATTTAAATTTGAATCGCTTATCAGAACTGCTATAAAAACAAATTTTTAAAAAGTTTCTCCCGTAGCTGTTTTCTATGTGGTATAGAGGAATCCAAGCTTAAACCAAGTCGCTATTACAATAAGCTAAATCAGCCAACTGAACACTTTGTAGTTATCAACAAGAAGCGGTATAACGTCTATAAAGGAAAGAAAACATTGTTATTAAGATAAAAATCGTAATTAAAATCCTTAAGTTTCCTTTTAGAATTTAATATAAATTTTTATACCTTTCGCCTTCAACGCTTAAGTTTAAGTACAAACACTTATGTTTCCCGCGAGAAATAAAGAATATTTTCAGTTTTTATTAACAATTTTTAAATAAATAAAAATTAACAACGATCTAAACAAAAAAGTAAGGGTTTAATTAAATTTTTTTTTTTTTGCTTCACCCGTATGACCGTTTGACTAACCAAGTACTTAAGAATAGAAAAATTTAAAGATTTCATTGCGCATATCATCCATTACAAAAACATTAGGATATTTAGCTCTCAGTTTTTAAAGAAATCAAACTAACAGTCTAAAAAATATTAATCGTTAATTCAAGCTTTCTCAGGCTTCGCAATTCAGGCTTGTTTAAACTGACGTTCGGAACTAACTGTTATTGTATCTAATGTTAGAATCGATGTTTTTTAATATAGAAATATTGCAAAACAATAGTCACGATTCTGCATAGAACATTTACTTTGAGATCTTTAGTTATCGCTGGGTTAACTTGAACAACAACAAAATAACACCTTTGTATCTTATTAGGAAGGGCTTATTGAATTCACAGAATTGTGATTTGACGCACTATATTAAAGTTTAATATTTTTAAATTTAAGAGGGAATAGCATCAGTTTTGCAAAAATATTTTCCCTTTTGAAAAATGCAATAATCACTAAATTGTAAACAAAATGTTATAATTTATTATTTTTAATTCCCAAACCAAGGAAAGAAGAACGATATCGAATAAAACATGTGTAGATTTTCAACGTTAATATGTTGATATTGCATACACAAATAATTACAGTAAAATCTTTTTTAATCCGACCTTTTGTTTTGGTCGTAATGGGAAGAAGAACTTTATTTTTCCCATTTTTTACATTTGGTTTTGTCATTAATCGTTGCTTTCAATTTATTGCGAAAAAACACTAGTGAATCTTTAAAATTCTCTCAGTTGGTTTAGAAAACAATTTTAAATATACGAGATTTTTTCATATAAATTCAATTTTCTTAAAGTTAAATAATTGTTTAATAAGATTATGACTGAAAAAAATGTGTGTATGTAACAATGTCTACGGTATAAGAAAAGAATTGCACAATAGTTAATAATCTTCAATAAGCAATTAACATTCCGTGAGTAGTTCATTTTTCTGTGCAAGCAGAGATCCTAATATGACCGAAACCAGAGTCTCAGGAGAGTAAATAATTGCCGAAAATAGTATACGTAAAATAGTACACATAAAAAACCGTAATCTATTATAAAACAACAACAATAAATTTCGCACGACTACATATTATTAACATAGCAGCAAAAGCAAGGCATGACGTGCTCTCATAAAAGGTACTAAATTCAAGTGGAAAATTCCTTCAATTATATATTCATATTGATTATCGATGAGATGACATTCTGTCTAAATAAGTTTCAATAACGATAGGAAATACAAAAGCAATGCACATCAAATTTAAGAAAGGCGCTTACTATCGATAATCGATGAGATTATGCTTTTCGCGCCAAAAGAACTCTATGTTAGTTCACACCTTTAATTCGTTCAGGTCGGTCAACTTAATAAATGCGTGGAGGCAAATTTTATGTTTAATTGTGTTTTTTTAAAAATAATTTTATTATGAGATTGTATAATAACCATAATAATAAAGAAATAGCTAATAAATAATAAATGGCTGGGATATTTAAACAAAAAAGGAAATAATTAATAATTGTTTAATAAGGTTGCGTTTGAAAAAAATGTATGTATGTAACAATGTGTTCGGCATAAGAAAAAGAATTTCACAATAGTTAATATTATTCTCTTCAATACGCAATTAATAAGCAATTGCTTGAGTAGTTCATTTGGCTGTATAATGAAGTATTGCAAGCTGAGATCCTAATATGACAGAAACCAGACTCTCCGGAGAGTAAATAATTGCCGAAAATCGTATATATAAAATAGTACACATAAAAAAACCATAACGTATTATAAAGCAACAACAATAAAGTTCGTACGAATGCATATTATTAACATACGAAATGTCATCTAAATAAAAAGGAGTGATGCTACTATGTATTCGACGGCAGCAAAAGCAAGGCATGACGTGCTCTCATAAAAGGTACTAAATTCAAGTGGAAAATTCCTTTACTTATTTATTCATATTGATTATCGATGACATTTTGTCTAAATAAGCTTCAATAAAAATTGGAAATGCAAAAGCACTACGCATCAAATTTAAGAAAGACGCTTACTATCGATAATCGATGAGATTGTGCTTTTCGCGCGAAACTACTCTTTATGTTAGTTCACACCCTTAATTCGTTCCGGTCGGTCAACTCATTAAATTTGTGGAGGCAAATCTTATGTTTAATTGTGTTTTTTTTTTAAATAATTTTATTATGAAATTATATAATAATAAAGAAATAATTAATAATTAATAAATGGATGGGATATTTAAACAAAAAAGGAAACAATCAATAATTGTTTAATAAGGTTGCGTTTGAAAAAAAAATGTGTGTATGTAACAATGTGTTCGGCATAAGAAAAGAATTTCACAATAGTTAATATTATTCTCTTCAATACGCAATTAATAGGCAATTGCGTGAGTAGTTAATTTGTCTGTGCAATGCAGTAGCAAGCAGACACTAATAAGATAGAAAACAGCCTCTCAGGAGAGTAAATAATTGCCGAATAACTTCGTAGAAAATAGTATACATAAAACCATTATAATCCATTATAAAGCAACAACAATGACTTTCATATAACTGCGTATCGTATATATGAAAGTAGTGATCAAATCATTGCTTTGAAAGTTAAAATTGAAAATATATTAAATTTGACAATAAAGTTGATTTATTTGGCGAATCTTGTTATAAAAAGTATTTAGACAGTTTCGGAAGTTTGAATATATATTACAAAAAATTTTATATGACTGGATATATTATAAAAGTGCGTAATATTAATCATCTAAATAGAAAGGAATTATTCTACTATGGCTTTGAAAGTTAAAGCTGAAGAGAACCAATTGGACAATAAAATCGGCTCGTTCGCGAATTTTTTTATAAGGGACAGTTCGGTTCGGTCTAAATAAAAACGAGTGATCCTACTATGATTGTAGAAATTAAAGTTGAAATTGAATTAAATCGGACAATAAATTTGGCTTATTTGTTTATTTTATTATATGAGACAGTTGGCGGTTTTTTTTTCGTTTCGGTTCGGTTCGGTTCGGTTCGGTGTAAAGAATTCGTGTGTAAAATTAATGTTCATCGATAGCGTTCGTGTTACGTTTTGTGTAAAGTGTTTAAAGAAATAGTAGGCCGTCGGGAAATAAAAAAAAAATGGAAATAAGAAAAAATTGTGGAATCTTCTTATGCATACATATAGTTTTGTTGTCTTAGGATTGAATGAGAAAAAATAAGTTGAGTTATAAAGTCAAGTAAATATTTCATTAAATATTATGAGATATTATGAGATTGGAATAGCAAAGTAAACTTTCAATAGAGAAAGACTTACCGTATTACCGTAAAATCGTATGAAGAGCTATAGAGACAAGTAAAATGTATGTGTGTATGTGATGTGGTATAAAAAAGTGGCAGAGAAAATCCTTTATAGTTCTTTAAGAAAATTAATGACTTTTCATTCAAGTTTATACGAATTTAATAACTTGTATTTAAAATTCAGTTTACTCGAAAATTTTCAACAAAAAAAAACAAAACAAAGTATTCAGCGTAAATTTCATGCGTGCGCGAACAGATAACTACTAAATAGAATATTGACTCTTTGAAAAGACAAAAATCATCTAATCTCTAAAAAATATTGAGGAAAATTCTATAAAAACATATACGAAATAGTTTAAAACAAAAATGCGATCGGTAAGTGAGCCAACATGAATTTTTATATTATTTTACATATTTTATATAAAACAAAATGCTTTATGAATTTACCATATATAAATAGCTGCAGAGTTAATCAACTATATAATCAAGTAATAGTCAAAAAAAAGTCCTAAAGCTACCGAATTTTAAACTTCTTTAGTATATTTATTGTTGCATGTAGAAATCGTTAAAGAAGAATTAAAATTTCATTCGTATGATCATTGAAATAAATCCTTTAAAATTATTAAAAAATGTTTTCACTGTAAATCTATTTTACTTCTATACATATTCATATGTATTTATTAATTTGCGAACAATCGAAAATCGACAAGTGACACGCGTTTCTTCTCTGTTTTGCAATTCATGCAATTCGAACAACGAATTGCAATGACATAAAATTTAACATTTTGCATTGTTGCTATTGTTGTTGTTGTTGTTATGTTTGTTGTCGGTAAGCATATATATACATATATATATATATATACATATATATATATATATATATATGAAAAAAAAACATCCTTTTTATTCACACAGTCTACCAGCAGCAGACATTGCAATTGTCATGAACAGGCATAAGTAGAGTAAATGTATATATATTCACATAGCCATGTGCAGATACAAATGCTTATAAATATGTGAATATAAAAACATACTATTATGTAAGTGAAATTGGTTGCGTGTACGTGTGTGTCTGTATATATGCATATTACATGAGACATGATGACATCCTTTTTTGTCACAAACAATTTGAGAAAATTTAAAACATGGTGAAAAGCGTTGTGGTAAAACACAACAATACCCAAAACAAGGTACAACAATGCAAAAAACCCTTACATCAACCTCGTACAAACTTTCACACATGCGCTTGTTATATACTTACATTCGCCACTGTGATGAATGCAATGCCTGATGACTATAAAAATGTATATATATACGCATATATATATTGTGATATGCACTTTTTATTCATATAGTCAGAAATATGTATGTTTTCATTGCATGTGCTATTACTTAAATGTATACAGAAATGCATGTGCGAAATGAAATACATTTTCCATTACTCATAAGCACCGCCACCGTCGTCATCATGATCATCGAACTCCTTCTCAGCATTTTACTTATCATTACAATTACAAAGGATATCTGTTTTTGTTTTTTTTTTTTTTTTTTTTTTTTTTTTCAAAATTCAATATCGTCAATGTAACGTGTCGTTCGTTGTCGTCGTCATCAATGGAGTCAACGTTAATGTTAACGGATGTTTTTCATTTTGTTTTTCCTTAGTTTTCTTTTTGTAGTTGATTGCAAGTCTTTTTTATTTTTAATTTTTTATTTTGAACATTACAGCCATAAATCAAAGTTCGATTTTTTCCAATATTTTAAAGGACACGTGCACAGAAGGATGCAGGACGTTTTATACGCATCGTTGTTTTTTAAAATTTATTATTTAACCTTTGCATTATTTCATGAATATCTCCATTTACATGTATATGCTGCTGCTGCATGTTTGATGGTATAACGAAACATTTTCGGTTGTTTTTTTTTTATCGTAACTTTAGTTAAATGCATTTTTATTTCTTGATATCTTTTTTGTTGTAGGTTTCTTTCAATCACAATTCTAAACTAGAGCTAATCAGTTGATTAACACATAACATCATCTTTTACAAACATTTACTAAGAAATATCATGAACTTTGTTCATTGTTTTTTGAATTTTTATTTTTTTTTTATTATTTCCTTCGTCAAGTTTTATCTACTCTTTAAACTGAACTGAACTCCATTGAATTTGCTGACTCCCATTGTGAGCAACAGCTGCACTTAACAACTTTATTACCAAACAAATAATCTTAAGGAGCAGTTTTTGTTTGAAATTTTTTTCTTTTTTATAATTTTTTTTTTGTTTTGTCTTGAACTCTATTTGTTGATTTAACCTTTTGGTTTATTCAGTTTTTTTTTTTTTTTTATATATTAATAAGGCGTCTATCATAAACATTATGAAATTATTTTAAATTGCATTAGAGAATATTTCTACACACTCGTTGCAATATTTTCCTATTAGTATTAAAAAGCAAAGGCCATTGACTGACTGACTCTGTTAATAGGCGTTAAGTAGGATCATTTCTTAGTAAGTATTTCGTAAATCTTCTCAAGAAGTTTTTATTTGCATTATATTTCCAAGTAAGCTTTAGAATTATGTGCAGAATGAAAATAGAAGGAGTTGGTATCGTAATGTCTTTATAGCACAGATGTATCAAAGTTATATTGCAAACTAACTATGATCTAGAAAATTTTAGCTTAAACTTGCATAAGAATTAGGAAATATTTGATGGCCCCGCTAAACAGATTTAAAAGTTTTGTAATCTGCAGCTGTTTTTAAAGAAATTATATTTACTTAGGAATTTTTTTTTTTTTTTTTTGATATTGTGGACCGACCCAGCTTTGACTGTAAGGTCTAAAAAGTATAGGAATAGTTAAGAATTAGAAATAATTTTTTTTTTTTTATTAAAACGACAACCATATGTTTCACTCCTTCATTATAGTACGCGTCCAAAGGAAGAGGACGGAGAGATATTACTTAAATAATTTCACATTTTATAATGCACCAAAAATATTTAGTGAGTGGGTTTTTAAAAAACCTTCAAGCAAAATTCTACCCATTATCAGTATTTCTCAATTTTATTTTTTTTTTTTTTTAATTTCTTTTTCTCACCTTTACTTGAAGTAATTACCCGTAGTCATATTGTTTTAAAAGATACGGATCTTTTAAAAGCGCGAAGAAGCTTCAATTTCAAATTGAACTCCTCGTTAGCATAGTTTTAAAAGGATCAATGCTTTTCAAGTCATCGAATATGAAAAGAATGTTTTTGTTGATCTTAAAACAATCAATTGTTGTTGTTGCGTTTATTTTAGTCGATGTTTCGGTAAAAGAGGCTTATGCTCCCTATTAATAAAACTTCATCAGAATATTTCACTGCATCGCATTGTTTAACTGACACATCACCATTTACCAACGCAGCATATTACCCCCGACCACTACATACGAACGAACAAATAATGCAAGCAAATAAAATCTGGATAAACTAAGCAAATTATTCAAAGCAATGTGAAAATTGTACAGACGTGTTATTTAGCATAACATTTCCGCAAGGAACAACAAAATAAAGTAACACAAACACAAAAACCACTGGTTTTTTTGCTGCAATATTCTCTCGTAAGCACTACTTTCACGTATATGTTGTTGCTTTTATGCATAATATTTTATTGTTGTTATTTCTATTGTTGCTGTTGCTGCTGCTGCTGCTGCTGCTGCTGCTAGAGAGAAGAATAACCGCAAACCGCAAAAACACAAAATAAAATCGGTGTTTAAACCGAACGTGATTGCAATGAAGTTCATTTTAAAGGTTGCTTCCCAAAAATGCAGAGATATAACAGCAACACTA
>KK351223.1:36642-48133 GCA_000671755.1 Glossina brevipalpis
ATATATACATATATATTTATGTATATATATATCTATATATATATGTATATATATATGTAACTTAGTTTTCTAAAGAGTACATTACTACGAAGAGTGTAGTTTTCCAAAGAGAAACTAAAGCATGCGCACAAAATATATAGTTTGGTTTTTAAACTTTTAGTAGAGTCTTGTTCGTCTATTACTTATGCTTATTCTAGCTCTCTCACTCTCTCTCTCTCTCTCTCTCTCTTTCTGTCTTTCTCTCTTTCTTTTGTCTGTCTGTCTCTCTCTCTTGACAAACTGATGGTTATGGAGAAAAAATTTTAATATCCTGAGAGGGTGGCCTGTACTTTATCTCAAATCAATAACTACTCTACTATAGTTATTGAACGCACACATACACACGCACACATACAGACAAAAGGCCAACTGTATAAAGTCTGTTATAAAAGCATCATCAGCGTCTTTCTATCTTATGATAATTTGAAATCTGTCGACACTATCAGCAAATTTTAACGTACGTACACAGCATCTGATAATGGAAGTGAACTTCATGCTTATCAATGCATGTGCTTTTCATTCTTGCTTTGCATATAAGATAAAATTTCTTTTCATGACAGTAATGTAAAATAAATGCATAATGAACAGCATTTTATGCAAAAATGTTTTTTTGAAATTTGAAATTAAAATATTTTATATATTAATTCAATAATAAATTGAAAAAAAAAAGTAATTATTTTTGAAAATTTATTATCTCTTTGCACTAACTTATGTCATTAGCTAAAGAAAAAGAAGGCGGTCTCCTAAATTGAATAGAAATTTGAAAGTATACCAACAACTAACTCTCGCTTGTTTGTCTTTGGTTATAATATCAGACATCTTTTCTTTTACGTCCATAATGCCTTCAAAAATGCAATGCCATAATGAATTTGTGTGTATGTGTGTGTGTCTGTTTGTGCATGTATATGCCTTTGTTCATAGTAACGTTTAATAATTAAATTAAAATTCTTTAAACATGACAGTTTAAGCAAAATTGCCGACACTCTATTCACTTTTACTTGTACAAGCGTATCTCTGTACGACGTCCACATGGATGAGGGCGCTCTGTATATGCAAACTAAGACAGCGTTGTCAGCATGCTTGTCAGAAATGTTCTGTTTGAAGTGCTTTTAGAGAATAACAAAAAGCAAAAAAAAAAAAATATTTTAAATAATTTTTTTTTTTTTTGCTTTTATTTTCCATGCAAAGATAGATACGTTAAACATACCTATACATACGTACATACATACATACATACATATATACATACATATATACATACATATATACATATATACATACATACATACATACATACATACATACATACATACATACATACATACATACATACATACACACATACATACATGCACATGACGTGCACTTAGGTATGATTTTTTTTTGCTTTCTCGAAATGTTTAATATTTACATTAAGAGGCAGCAGCAGCAGAAAAGAATCTCATGCGAAATAGCTTAAAGTGCTTGCGGACTTTGTTCTATTGACATTCAAAATAGGATTTAGTTGTCTGTGCGCATGCTTGAATAGTAATTGTTAGAAATTAGCTAAAACACATTTTTTTCTTTTAAATACAAATCACTTTAACTCTATATTTATATATTTTTAAGCAATCTTTTAAGATACACATGTTGTGACTAAAGTTAATTTCAATTTCATAAAAGTTTCAATAGGAGATCTGGCCTAATCGTTATACAAAAATTATTCTTCTTAAAGATTTCTTTACCAAATCTTGTTTTTCATAATCATAAGTTCTACTGGCGATCCCCTGGTCGAAAGAGGTTTAGTTTTCTTGTTATTTTTCAAAACCGTTCAAAAATAGTGGATGAGTGCTTGTGATTGGCTTATAAGAAATATTCTCATAAACAACGCGTTACGTTTTCCTAAGTGTCAAGTTATTTTGACATTTTCTTGATACTGAAACATTAACATTTTTCCACAATACGCTCAACGCTAGTTTTACACGTAGGGTTTCTGCGACCGAACTCGACAGCTAGAAACGTTTAAACTCACTCAGACAAGTCTCGCAAGTATATTAAGAGGTATGCGCGTGACTGGCTAAGGGGTAGAATCGGCCGGTGCCGATGCGCTCGTAATCCATAAAGAGTTTTGAAATTATTGAGCTCTGTGGGGGATATGCCCTGATTTTTCTAAGGCGAATATTATCTTCGTGCTTGAATTAATTTGTTTATACAATACTGTCACCAAAGCGATAATTAAGCTTCTGAATATGTCGGATGGTAGAGATTTGATTCTATTGTTTTGATGTATACCGTAAACGAGCCGTGGTACAGGATATATTAAGCTTCTGCGGATGTATGTAACCCCCAAAATACTCAGGCTTACCAACGTGCCAGCTTTTATTATACCTATCGATACAAAATCGAATCTCGGAATCAATTTAAACTTAGCTGTCCGTCTGTCTGTCTGATGTTTGTTCATGCGTTTTTGTGTCTAATCGGTAGGTCCCAATTGTTGCGATACTTTGACGAAATATGGTATACCGACGCAGTTTGGTCGAAGGACGCTATTCAAAGTTAAATCGATTGGAACATTTTTGCGATCATTTGCGTTAAAAGGCCTCATTTGAAAAAAGTATTTATATGAAAAAAATTGCAATTTCTAATATTCTAATATTTTAATCGGTAGAAGCTACTATGTTAAAATAGATGTGAAAAATTTAAATCAGTTTGAACCATTTGGCCATTAGATCAGATGGGACCATGGGACTACATAACGTAAAAAAAGTAATTTTTAATATTTCATGATACAAATGAGTCTTAATATTTATGAGTCTCATATACTAATTTAACATAGAAATTAATTGTACCGAATATGGGCCATGTAGATCTATAGTTAGGAACCCCACGACATATAAGGGTTCTCCCAAAAAAGTTTAAATATTAGTATTTTGTGACAAGAATAGTTGAATAATAAAAGGACTTTTGATTAAATTCTAATAAATTTATTCAATTCATGCATCAGGCGAGCTCGCTTCCTTTTTAGGGGATCCTATGAACAACATGCCTTAGAGACAAAATATAATTAATAGTATTTTTTCATGAAATTAAATTGAAGAGTTATATTTGACATATTGTTGTAAGGTATTGAACTGTTGGCTTTGCCCGACTGTGTAACGATGTAATTTAATTTTTTAATAGGATATTTTGGAAAAGTGCGATACGATTTTTACTTCCCTTATTCATAAAAAGCATACGAGTTTTTCTGTTATGTTATGTCTCACTTATCTCACTTGCATGACGTGCACCTGTGTGTTGATTTATAAATCGAAATATATTCTAATTGGATATCATTTGAATTTCGAATTAGAAAGCGAAAAACAAATCGCTTTTGCGCGCATACAAACGTCAATTCACAAGTATACTAATTTCTAAAGTAATGCGTGTTTAAACATAATAAACACTAAGAAAAATGTGTTTATAATTTCCTAGTGTCTAGAGTTATATTCTTAAATAATATATATAATAGAGAGTAATAAAAAACACTAAAATATCCGATGTGTGGGTTGTGCGTAAAAATCAGGAAAATCTATATAAGAGAAAGAAAAAAAAAACAAACCAAAGCATATATATATATATATATATATATATATATGTATTCACAATACAAATAAACATAAATATTTGACATATTTCCAAAACCCATAAATCACTCAAGTTGTGACAGAATTTTTCGTTTCCCTCATAATTAGGAAACGAGACGCCATAATACTGAAATTTTTGGGGAAATAGAAATTTCTTTTCTGTTTCAACATTTCTCTTTATATTTTTTTCTTTTATCCTTCATAATGGTATTCTAATTTCATCAGCCTATACGTAACATTAGAATCTAAGCCAAAGTAAGTTTGGAAATTTCAAGATTTCAAATATTTAACTTCAGAGTAATGAAAAATAAACTGCCTCTACTAGGTTTGCTATTTCATTAGGCAACCTTAAATCGACCCTAAGATTTTCAAAAAGTGAAATTTTTTAAAATCTTTTCAATATTAGGCTCGAAAATAGAGGTACATATTAGAAGACAGGCAGGCGCACCAAATTTGACAGATAAGCAAAGAACCAGGGGAGGACTGCAAGACGGTTTTGAATACGATAAACACACAATAGAAGACAATCTTAAGAAAAAGTCAAATGTCTTCTAATTATATTAAAATGAATTCATGGGAAATGAACTTTCAGAAGACTTTACATTCCGCAGAACAAACTTAATATACTTTTCCTTTAATAAGTAAATCATTGTTTTTTTTTACGTTAATCATCACAATGTTTCTACACAATGGTTATAATAATTTATTGTAAAGTATGTGCAATTAATTGACTTTTAAACTCATTTCATCTTAAGGCAAACACGCACTACGCACGAAAGTTGCGGAGATTAAAAATATGGAAAAAATTTTTCTTAAATAAAAAATAATCAAAAATAAAATAAATTTTGATTTGAATTCATTTTTCGTATTTTTAAATATATCTTTTAAAAGAATTTGGACTTAATTTCAATTTTTCGAAAAAACAAAAACGCGCAACAAAGCCCTAAAAATAATCTATCACCGAAAAGCAAATCCACTAGAGACTTTCTTGTATTGAAACTAAATGTTTTGACGCTTCTCTAAATCAATTTATTCGTTTTTGTTGCTTTATGTTTGTTGTTGATGTAAGTAAAATCTTCAGGACAAGTCATGTAAAGTAAAGAAGCGTCTTTTGATACAGATTGTAAAAATAAAACTCAACTGCATTTATGCTTACACTTCAGATTTTATACCCAACACCGAAGTTGAAGGGAATATTTCATTATGTCATTTGGTTTGAAACATCCAGAAGGACACTTCGGAGGCCCTACAAAGTATATATATTCTTGATCAGCATCAAATTTAAAATCATCCGTCTGTCCGACTGTCCATCTGTCAGTCTGTGTAATGTCTGTGGGTTACTTTCTCTTGGCCACAAAAATTAAGATATCGGCTTCACATTTGACGGAAATATTGGAACTCAGATTGGTATTGAAAATGGGCTAAATGGGTCAAAGCATACACCTACAGTATAAAATAAGCTAAAAACATCTCTGTTTTCTGGGTATTTTGTTCATCACTCATAGACGGCACAATAAGAATTTCTACAGTATTACTTAAAAATAGGAGAATATCTGCCACGCCTACCTATTAAAATGTAGTTTTTTTACCTTTTCTTAAGATAAGGGTGATGGGTGTAAAATATAATTTTCTTAATTCTTTATTAATAAAAGATTAGTTTTTTTTTTCTTGATCAAAAATTGACGAGAACTGGATGCTTTAATTTAAACGCTCGCCGCCAATCACGTAAAAATCAAAATATTATTCTATTGCGTTTCCTTTTACCTTAGAAATTAAAAAAAAAACCCTTTTTTCAAGGCCATTACAGTGGCCTACCCCTTAATCGATGATTACAAGTAAAATTTAAAAATGGGCGTGATCTTCACTAAACTCTCCCTTATTTCCTACCCGTAGCAAATATTAATATAAGATTAAAGCTATTTTTGATATGTCCGTAAGTGACGATATATCGTTAATTTATCTTTTCTATTGACTTGAAGTATTGGTTCGCAGTCTTCAACTGAAGGCTTCTTTGCTTTAAAATAATTTTAAAACACTTTGGTTACAGTGAATATTTCAAAAAAAATTTTAAATGAATAAAATGCTTTTGTTTAATTAAAATTAATTTTTTTATATTTGAGTCGTTTCCTATAATAACAGAAAGATGTATATAAACTGAGTTTAGATACCAAGGTCACGTTTGCAGAGCCGAAATACTATCACCACGAGCATCTTAATAAATATGTTAAGCGTTAAAACTGCATGTTTTGAAAAACAACTGTCAACTAATATCAAACAAAAATTAAAGAATTTTTCTTAAGATAAATGTGACTGAGATTTTCTAATTTCATCAAAATTGTTTCTTAAGTGTTTCCATTGTTTATGTTACATTATGTTATGTTGTGTTGTCACTTATAAAATCGAAGAAGAAAACATAAGAAGCATTTTATTGTTATTGAAAGAATATCTAAACTTTTAGTTAGTTCACCTTATGGCTTTAAAAGTGAATGAATACTTACTTTACAGGCGTTGGGTTGTTTTTTTCTTCTGCTAGAGATTTCAATTTTTCGTCAAAAAGAAAACTCTTACAATGTAAAGCGTTTACTACAACTCTGGGTTTTCTGACAACGATGAGAATACATTTAAGAAAAAAAAAAAAAATCATATAAATAAACGAAAGAAGACTGGATGAAGGGAGGGAGGCAGAAAGGCAGTCAGGCAGTCAGGTAGGGATAAACAAACCAGTCAGTTAGACTGTTGAAAATTTCAAGTTTTTGGAAAATAGCAAACATTAAATGAACAAGTGGCAAACTCTTTAACATTTACACGCGAAAATATCTATGCAGACATGAAGAAATTTGCGCACAGATGAAAGGCAGCAGTTAAAACTACTTTCAGTCTTCTGATCTAGGTTGCGTTACGATACATTACGTTTACGGAACTGTCATTTCCGTTTTAGTCTATAAACGAACAAACCAGACATGCATACATACTACAGTCGAGTGAATCTTCAAAAGCAGCGTACGTACGTACGTACGTACATACATACATAGCGTACAATATAGTGAAGATATATATATATATTAGAAGTGGCCAAGATGCAAGGGGAATCAGACATTAACGAACCCTTATACAAAAGAAACAACACACACACACATCACAACTAACACACATATACATATATAAGAGCATTTATGCCCAAAACAATACAAAAGCTTTTTAGGAAACGCAGCGTTTTCATAGCTTCAGCATACTTACCAGAAAAGACTTGACTTGAGACAACAAACAAACATGTACTACGTACGCGTTTAACGTTTTCTTAACAAAATACTTACGTACGTACGTACAAATAAAGTTTGTATGTCTTCTCAGTATTATTGTATTATACATGTTATGTTGTGTACGATGTTCATTTCATTCTTTTGTTTGTGTATATTTAGCTATATAAACGCGTCTACATGTATATATTTCTATACGTAAATAGCTTCTTCAGAACATTTGTACCCGAAAGACGGAAAGAGAGAGAGAGAGAGAGAATCCATCGAAAACAGTCTTTTGTCTTAAGGAAATTTTATACAACGCCATGTGTACGTATTATAGAACACATAATATATATATATATATATATATATATATTATATATATATTTATATTTATATTTATATTTATATATGTAAACTTACATAGTATTAAAGAAAATAAGCATAATAAGATATGTTAAGAAACTCCACTTATACTACGCAGAAAGGGCTGCTTTTGGAGACGTGTAAAGGCATCGACATTATTCTTCTTTAATATTAATGAAGTAAATCGTTATTTCGAAAGAAATTTTTAACAAGCCTTTGAATCAACTTTCGAAATCTCAAGAAAAGGTCCGTAATATTACAAAAAAAATACAGATGTCCCTAATGCTAGACAGTCACTATGGTCAACTTGTTTTTAGCCGTAAGTTTTTACTTAAAAATTCTAATGAAATTTCAATCTATCATCCGCATCCACTCAAACTTTTCATTAGGTTACTTACAACAGCAAAATCAAAATATATGGGTAACCCTGATAGGTAAATATATATGTATAGATAATAATATGGTTATGAATGTGTATATATGTATATATGTATGTATGCAAGTACGCATGTATGAATGTATAAATGTATGTTTGTTTGTATGTATGTATGTATGTATGTATGTATGTATGTATGTATGTATGTATGTATGTATGTATGTATGTATGTGTATATGAATGTATGCATGTATTTATGTATGTATATGCGTATGTACGTGTATATGTGTTACGGTTACGAACGGGGTATTTATATATTATTTTAGTAGTTTATATAAATTCGTGAATTCCTTCATATACATATGTATGTGCATGTGTGTACGTTGAACGCACTTTACTATTGCAAAGCAAAATGCCAAAGAACAAGACAAGCAGAACCGAGCTGTCCTGACACGGCAGCACCAAATTTTTTCTCTTTTTTTTTCTTTTTCTGATATTTTGTTATTTTCCTCATTTCATTCCAAAGTTTCTTTACATTTTTCTTTCTGTTTTTCGTATTTCTGTTAAACGTTTGATTTTTACTTGCTAATGTCAAAAGTTGTGGTATAATCTGTATAATAATAACAAGGGTAGGAAACAACGATGCATTAGAATGGTAACGAGTATGGCATTCATCTTGTCAATAAGGTTCTCATTAGGTTCGCAACCGTAGATGAACTGTTACGCAGTTTCAGTATACGTGGTGTCAAACCCCATTGCGATAAAGTACCAATACAAAGGCACACATATGGTCTAAGTTAGTCGGTGCCTTCAATCATATGCTGTAAATTTATTTACATTTGTATATGAAATAAATAAATAAATAAGAGTTTCTCATTAGTTAGTAGAATATACTGCAGCGATAGAATAGTGCACTATATCTTACTTAACCACAATTACTTGAATATTTTCGGGATCTTTTCCGGAAATAAATTAAGAAGGTAATCAATCGTTTTGCTCGAGAGTTTTTTAAAATCTTGAACAGAAGCCACCGTTAGAGTGTTTATTTAAATAAACAAAAATTTCCATTTCCAGTTAATTTTTGTAGCCTTCACCAACTTTATTAGGGGTATGTAGGGATGCAGAGGCATGAAACACCCAGAAGGAATTGAAGTAAAGTCGCTTTTTATTATACCGCTCGCTATAAAATCATTTTCTAAATCAAGTTGAGCATGTTTGTCCGATTATATGCTTGACATTTGCTGATTTTCTTAACCTACAGATGACAATTTTTGTCCTACTGTGATGTAGATTGGTATGTTGACCTGCTTTGGCTTAAGAACGAACTTTATCAAACATATATTGGATTGGATTGTTTTCAAGAAGAAATAGTGAAATATTTTGAAAAAGTTATATGGAAAAGATTAGAGCTTTTTATTGTTTTCTGATAAAAGTCGATGACAAATGATATTTGGCATATTAGATAAATATGTAAAATATGTATGAGATGGGACCATATTTTTAACTCCCAGCACCCTATACATATTTATGCCAAAAGTAAGCCTTCATATGGCAATATGATCTAATTTTATATATTTTGTAACGAAAATTATACTAAACAATTGTGATTTGCTTGAAGAATTTCTTTTACGTTCGTACTAAAGATATATATCTTTTTGGACGTCTCTCTATATAAGGTCTCTCAAGATTTTGGAACTAAATTATCAGATCAATTTAAAATTTCTGTGCTTTCGTGAAAATCAGAAGTTGTCAGCTTAGACCACTTAGAACTTTTCAAGGAGGTCTACGACATAGCTGATGATCACGAGTGAGTGAGAAGCTTTCTGCCTTTTCAGTTAAGCTTACTGAACTGTTTTCAATCTTGTTTAAAATTACAGCAAAGTTTTCCCATAGGCCTTCTAAAGTATTAGGGTCAAGACCTGCATTAATTCTATAGCGAAAAGCGTTTGAGATTTGATTGGTAAAACAAAACGCCGTAGAAATTTCTTCAACAATTTATGACTTTAGGTAAAATTTGAATAGACATAATGGTGTCGCCATCTTCAGTGGTGGTCTCAGCTGTTTCTCAAATCTTTGTCACGAATTATATATGTACAAATTGACATTATATGGCACGCATGCGTACGAAAATTCAAAAAAATATTCTAAGAAATAAAAAGCAAAAAGAGATTAAAAAAAAATAAAAGGTTTTTTATATGCAAACGAAATACAAGCGACCGACCGACCACATGAATTATAAGAATTAAACTGAAATAGCCGATCTGATGTGTGTTGCATTAAGAACTTTGACATTGTTTCGCAAGCGATGCTAAGGATTATTTCTAAGAAATCTAAAGGAATTTTAAGCAATAACATCAAAATCCAACGATGATATTAAAATTAAAACTAAAAAAAAAAGAAAAACGGAATTTTTTCTTAATATAATTAAAAGTTGTTTTTTTCATGTTTTTATTTTCTTTCTTTTTTTTCTGGTACGGCTTTCTGATTTTGAGAAGGAAGTTCATATCAAAGCCTTGACATCACTCACAAAGCGTAAACGTGCTAACGAAACCTCTGATAAAAAAAAACGACTGTTCTACAAATGAAATAAAGAAATGAAAAAAAAAAAAAAGAAAAAAACCTTAAAGCACTGACATCTTTAGTTTATTTTTTGTTTTGTTTTAATTTCTTAACCAATTAGTGCAGAATGCTTGAAAAAGAAAATGCTTGTAACAATTATAACACGCTTTACGCGGCGCGAACCGTTGGGCATTATTTACACTCGAAACTACAACGCAAAATGAATCCAGTTAGAGTTGTCGGTGGTGATGATGATGATGATGGTGGCCACTCAACCGAACCCTGAGAAATATCTTTGTATAAATTTTAAGTATGTTTTCGCTTAAGTAAACAAAACAAAAGGCGAACCCCAAGTAGGTGCAACGATACGGGTACAAATGTTTTATAAATTAAAGTTATTTATATGTAGATACGTTAGGTACAAATGCGTATGAAGTAAAGTAAAAAAAAAAAAAGAAAAAAAATGCTTTCGCTTTGCACAACACACACTACACATAGGGAGGACAGACAGGCATAAATCTTCTGCAATAAATACGGTTCCTAACTAATTCAAATAAATCGGTATTTCTTCACTAAGTTAACCGCTGTCTCATTACACTTGAGTTATGATCCGACATTTGGATTTGGTACTAATTACATGACAAACAAAATTAATAATAGGAAGTTCAAACAAATTTACTTTGTCTTGCTTATAGGAAGTACTTCGTCTAGTCAAAGATTTGGGGCAACTCTTCATCGATTCAAACAAACATTCCTGAAGCTAAACATTGGTCAGATACTCTGATGAATTTGAAAATCTGCTCATCACTATTATTATAATAGAAAAAAGGGTTTCCATAGCTTTAGCTTGCAGAGAAGGTATGATAACCGATTTGAAAGTAAGTTAATCAGACCTTAATCCTTTATAGAATTATTAATAGTTTCGATATTAATTAAGAAGACATCCTGAAGTCCATTGAAAAATTTAATCTCTACGAGTACTAGTCTTCCGTTTGTCTTTAGAGCAGAGACTGGAAAAAAAGGGCAAATGTCTTCATACAGTTGTTTCTCATTAAGACTTGGTTCTGGTCTTCTTCGAACATATTCAGCATAAAATAAAGAAAAAAATTTTTTTCATTTCAGCTTCCTTTTTTTGCACTCAGTTTTGGTCAACAGTGTTATAGGCAATTGGTAAAAGCCGCTACTTTTAAAAGGAACGCTTTTTCTTTTTCGTGAATTTGTTTTTTAAATTTCTTTTTATCTAAACATTCGTTTTTTAAGACCATCTTCCAATTTTACCAAAAAAAAAAAAAAAAAAAAAAAAAAAAAAA
>KK351223.1:48298-65681 GCA_000671755.1 Glossina brevipalpis
TTTTTTTTTTTTTTTAATTTATAATTATAATTAGTTTTGCGTTATATTGTAAAGAAAACTTGCACACCGCTGTATTATATTGTTAGAAATAAGAAATTATGTTAAGGACAAATGCTTCAGGAAACTATCTATGGCTAACTATGACTTCCGGTTTCTTTGTAATAATTTTTTTGATTCTAGATTATGAGATATAATCGGTTTTGTCTAATTTTCCGCATCCAAATGGTATTTGGTTAATAAGAAAAAAATAAAAATAAATAAAAAGCAGATTGTTGGGATCTCCACCCGTATTGTTACTCAATTACGATAAAAAGTTGTTAACTTCCTAATCGAGCTAATTTTTGATCCGTCTTTGAGGTGCGATGCTAAGAAATCTATAAAATATACTTAGCTACAGCTAACATGAGCTCTTCTTCGATGTGAAGCAATTTTCGCAAGTCTCTCCGGTTGATATTTTTTTAGATAAAGACCTAAAAGGAAGTCGAGTCTAGGTATTGGTTTAGAAGAAGTGATATAAAAGGAATTAATTCCCACTTAAAATTATTTAGTTCCCCTGTTGCCGAATTATCTTTGTGTTCTCTTGATGAGATCGAATTTTCTCCGTTAATGATTCTTCCTCTTTTCATATAGTTTCCATATCATTGATCCAGCAGTATTTTACAGTATTTAGTAGTTATTGTTATATTCCATATGAGATAGTTAAAGAAAAAATGAATTTTTTGGGTTTAGAAAGAGATCGTTAAGTCTTTAGGATGTGAGAATCTGCAAGCATATTATTGCAGGCATGATATTCGACTATTCACTGGTCGAAGCGATTTGTGCAAACTTGAATAAAATAGAACGTGTCACAGAAAAGTTTCATAATATTTTAAGAGGATGAAATTGTCTTCATTTACCAATTTTTACCGCCTATGACTATTGCTTCATGCATTCATGATTGAACCCAGATAATATCCATTGTAAGAAATCGCTGCAAAAAACCATAGTTACATCCTTTCTTAAACAGTTCAAATGTTACTTGTGTGACCAGTATCTCTTGCAAAAAAAAGTTTTCTTAGATAACCTTTTAAGCAAGTTAAAGTGATCAGAATTTTTGAGTCGTATACTACTGCGCTTGGGAAGTCTGAAAATTTTTTAAATTTTACTTTACCTGCAGCTGCCTGCAGAATGGAAATCTGATTAGTTGTCTTGTCACTACAGGGAGTAAAAATTATGTCGGTCCATTTTCCAATAGATGGCTTTAGCTTTGAACATTTGGCAACTTTGATCTGTCGAGACACTGTGCGATTTGTGTCCGCCTCGTAAAGTTCTTCTCGATTGAAATTGTTAGTTTGCGAGCCAAACTCTCGTCATATGCGGCTTGTACTTTTGTTACTTAATTCGAAAGATAGTGCTACTAAATCCTTAAGAGCGATGTACAATGATCGCGTCACAATATTCAGAGCACAAATAACCGTGACGTAAACAGGCGAACCATTAACTTGGGCGATAAAGATGAACATCTGTGGGGTCTTTGGTAGGCGTAAAGGGGGGCTAGAGGAGGGGGCTTGAGTTGTTGTTGGGCCACTGTGATTTGTTCCAACCAAATGGAACCATTATCAAGGAACACTACCAACTATAACGAATAAAGATAGGACGCAAAAAGCTGCGCAATAAATCAAGATATCGTGTATTCTATTATGACGAAATTCGTGCACGATTCCCTATAGCAAAACTCGCCTAGGACGCTTCAGCAGCACTAAGCTGTAAGGTACGACCCTCCCCGTTGTTATTAGCAAACATTACTTCTTTCCATTAACACTGATTGCCATCTATTACTTGTTGTATGGTCGAGTGAACTTTCATCCTTATGACGATACCCAAAAGATACGTCTTTTCTTGCAAAATCTTTAAGTGACGGAAATCACATTTTATCTAAAAGTGAAAGAAAGTAGTACTCAGTGATGAATTCTTCATTTTGTGCTGAAATCAGTACATTATTGACCACAACAAAGCGGACCGATCTAATTTTTACTCCTAATACTCCTACTAATCCAATCGGGAATGCTGTTGATGATATAATTTCTCTATCGTCCAAACAGGAAATACAAAACATTCAAAAAAATAGTAGAAGCACTGCGTTCTTCAAAAACGAATATTGTTCCTTCTCAAAGAGTACGTCTGGTCACCTTAAAGAAAATTTTAAAAGTTTCTTTAAAAGTATCTGAAGAACTAACCATCTAATGAACGCTAATCAATATTTAGTTTTCCTCGGTAATTTTAATCATCGGCCATCTTTCATTGAGAGAGGTACGAACACAATTAAATTGAATTATTCATATCTTCCCCATCTCTTTCGAAATAAAGGGTGAAACTACTTATAAAATCATATCAGGAATAAATTTTTACTGGTGAATAGTTGCACACAAACCAAGAATTTCATACCAAAATTATGTTCTCGTTTCTTTTCTTAAACGGCCGTCTACTTTGAAGAAAGCTAATGGGAGAAGACATTACTTTATAAATGTTTTGATCCAAATTGAGTGAAATTCTCCTCCTTTTACTTTTTATCTTCGAAATGCTCAATAAGTTTAATATTTTTTTAGGGTAACAGAGATTACGTATAAATGCATATGTAGGCTTACAACTTAAAAAAGTGTCATGTAGATGTAACAGACGAACGTGGATCCTTGTTGCTCTTTATGGGATAATTTAAGTTTATATACACATATAGACAAATTTTTATATATACAAATATGTATGTATGTATGTATGTATGTATTTATGAATGCATGAATATCTATGTATTATGAATGTATGTACGTATATGTATATATGTTTGTATGTATATGTATACGTATAAATGTAAGTATGTTAATATGTATGTAGGTAAGTATGTACATATGTTTGTATGTATATACATAACTAGAACATATGTATGAATGTATGTAAGAATAAGTATATATGTATGTATGTACATATCTACACATATGTACACATATATATCTATAATTTTGATTTTTATTTTCGCGCTTTACGAAAGCTCTGGCATTTCTACTCTTCCGAAACTGACATAGAAACACACAAGTGAGTAAACTGTGAATTTCGAAGAAAAACGACTAAGACCAACAGTCAAACAAAAAAAAAAAAAAATGAGAAGAAAAAATGAATAATGGCTGCTTCCCGACCTCCATAAAACACACATCCGTCGATTCACATTGATCAACCCATAAATATATGTATGCACACACACACACACACACACACTCTCACTCACATGTTAACTTACGCTCACATCGATGAATTGAAACACAAAACCGGCAGACAGCAACATAGCAACAACAATAACAACTAAATAACCCAAAATAAGAGCACAAACCGAAC
Source organism: Glossina brevipalpis (assembly GCA_000671755.1). NCBI lineage: Eukaryota > Metazoa > Arthropoda > Insecta > Diptera > Glossinidae > Glossina > Glossina brevipalpis. Next base: position 51,662 of record KK351223.1, read on the forward strand.
AGAATACCTTAAAGACACAACACAACACAGCACAACGCGCTTACACACGCTCACACACACACATACATTCATGTATATGTACAGCTAAATGCAAATAATACAAAGAAGGAAAAAAAAAAGACAACCATTGCCGACGGCAAATTGTATTCAACCATTGTTGTACACACAACAGCTGTCTGAACAATTTGAAGCGATTCTGGATCTGCGCGATGTTGAACAACGCAGGCACATAAATGTTGAATGTTTTTATACCATAACGGTGGTGTTTTTTTTCTTCCCATTTTTTTTTTGTTTTTTTTTTTTTGTGTAAACTACAGTTTTCATTCCAACGTAATGAAAAGAAAAGAAAAAAAAAAGCATTTATTGAACCAAAAATGAAAGAGTGACTTTAGTTGTTATGCTCTGGTGTTTTTCGATATTGTCCTTGTTATGTTAATTTTTGTGTGTGAAGTACTTGCCGTTCAATTATTATTCATACGCTGTCATTGTCGTCGGTCGGTCATTGCAAGAAAGAAAGCGTGCAGTTGCAAATCAGCTGTTTCCCGCCAATGTATCTTCGGGATTCTCTTCAATATTAATAACAGAGAATATTTTATAAATACTCTCTCTCTCTCTCTCACTGGAAAGTTATCTTCTCTTAACTGTAGCCAAAGAGATAATAACTGGAATGAGATTGTATCGACAAAACAATAAAAACTTTTCGAGATGAATTTTGCAAAGCGAAAAGATAAATTTTTGACTTTGCATTGCATAAAATGCTTTTTGTGCAGATAATGAGGGATTTTTCTAATTCAATCAAAAATATGATTCCGTAACCAAAGAAAATGTTGCAAAACAAAAAAAAATTTACAAAATGCTCTCTCATACTGAATGAAAGAAAGTGAAAAGTGCGAATCGAGATCAAGATCTCTCGCTATTTCATTATTAAATAGCAGGCCTTTCGATTGATCATAATCTAAGAGAAAGTATATAGAAACTTGAAAAACGTTGCAAAAACAAATAGGAAAAAATGACTGCGGGAATAACAATTAATGTTTAATAAGTAGTGATTATACTAGAATTCGCAGTTCACTTAAAGCAGAATTATGTTAACAAGTGTACGTCTGCTTACGCTTCATAGGAAGCTCCATTATCCTTGCATAGAATACTTATCCCTAATGTAAGAGCTCTAATGAGTACCTTTGCATACTTTGACGCACACGTAACTTAAATACTGAGATTATTTTAAACAAAAAGAAAAATTTGAAGTCTTCAAAGTTTGAGTAGTAAGCTCTTGAATAATTTGTTTAGTTTGGAATAATTTGACCAATAAACCTTAAAGTCTTAATATTTTTTAATTTGCTCTAGATACTTTCAATATTTTAATTATTGACAAATTAATTCAATTCATTTAATTCATTTTAAAATTAAGTTTTTGAAACTTTTTAGGTGATATGTTATGGTATGTTATGTTCCGCGGTTTTTTACCACCAAACGGTGTTGATAACTATATATCTGGCGACACTCACTTAATTGTCTCAAACGAACATGTACTTAAAAAAGGTGACATTTCAGTTTACATTTTTTGTGAAGACAGTTTTCCAATCCTTGGCTCATGTAAAAAATTATATTGATTTGAAAATGAATGAAATATTCGAAGAAGTATGCTATGTGAAGCCCTTTTTTGCTATAGAAAAAAGCAAAAACGCTTCAAAAACTTATGAAAAATTTTATGAAGTCTACGGTGAGAGAATGACGTAAGTGAACGAAGGGTCAAAGAGTGGTTTGCTCAATTCCGTTAGTAGTAACAGTTAAGTCATTCAGTATATTCATCCTTAGTTAGTGGTTGGATTTTTTGTTATTGTCTCAATAGTCCATAATGTAGTTCCTTCATCTTGATCAAGTACTTGTCTAAGCAGGCAGCTATATCTTAATGAAGAGTTATTGGGTCATACAAAAAGTCTCCGCGGTTTTTGTGTTCAGGAGCCAGAATTGGTTTTCTCGATTCCGTTCCGCAAATTTCGATGTCAAGGATGTACCTCGCTCTGGTCGGCCATTCACTGAAAAAGTCGACAAAATTTTGCAACTGGTGGTGAAGTAAAGTAAGGAGGAAGCTGTCAGGAAATGGCGGAGAGACTGAAGATCAACTACGTGATAGTTAGCAATCTTTTGAAAAGAGCAGTCTACAAAAGAAGAAAAATATACCAAAAAAAAAACCGCGGGGACATAACATATCACTCAATATTTAATGTGAAATTTTGAATCGTTCATGCAATAAAAGTTGTTGGGTGTTTCTCTAGGTAAGACTATATAGATTTTCTTTTTTTTGAAGGGGAAGGGGGCGGGGAGGCGGGGAATGATAATCGATTTACGTAACGTAAGATATAAAAGCGTTAGGAACCCGAATTCTTTGTTTTCCTTTAGAAACTATTTTTTTTTCGCCTCAGCTAATTAATTCGGCGCATAATATGCGGGAGTAGGCTTTTGGGGAAAATTCGTAAATAGTTTATACTTAATTGGAGGCTATAGATACAGTTACACTTGCTCCGCTTGTTGTTGAAATCATGTTAATATTCATAAATGACTGAGCGATAAGAGTTCATTTCGATGTATATTTTCTCAAAATCAAAATGAAGAGAACTACTCTTTCGCCATCAGTAAAGAGGAAAATATTTATCTCTTGATATCATTTTACTCATATTCTGAATTCCTATCAATCACTTGTTAACTTAAATGTGTTCTCTAATGCTGTTACTAACTTTATGCTGATCACTGCCACTATCCATTATAAGAAAGAAAAAAAAACATTGTCTCTTTATAATTCGATTTTTCAATATAAGAAGAAGTAGGAGGAGGAAAGAGGTCACTGGCGCAACTATTCCCTTTATTGTAATAATAAAATATTGAATAACAGGACTTTTGTCTCATTGTTGTAATTTATTTGACCACACGACAGACAAATTTTGCGATCATCAGATGCCCTGAATTACGCATTAGTCTCGTCATGACTAAAACATGCCTGATGCATGAATAAAATTTAAAAAAAAGGGCAAATTTAATGCTATATTCACCGCCAATGAATTAATATATATATATACATATATATATATATATATATATATATACATGCATATATATGTATATATTTGTAAATATTTGCTTAACATTAACATCAGGCGCGCGTTATGGTCGGTTCAGTTAACTCTTGTTATTCTTTCCCTTTCTTTAACTAAAGTAAACAAGTATTTAAAGGTAAAATATTGAACATATTTAAGACAATATATATATATATATATGTGTGGACAGAAGGAGATTTAAGCCAGCTAACTAACTAACTAACTAATGCATAGACAGACAACTAAGGTAAGAGGTAGACAGACACCTTAGAGAAGCGCATTGCAAGATAAAAAGAATACTGAATTAGTTTTATAAGCACAAAAGCACACAATTGTGTGATGATGCAATTGCTAAAGAGCAGCTTAAAGCTTAAAATAAAATCGCTAAAAGGAAAATCTTAAGAACGCCAGTTAAACCGAATAGTAGTATAAGAAGCACATACACACGTGTGTTGGGTATACAATTGAAGCCTTAAAAGGCCAATTAATACAGACATACACGGTTGTGTACGCTTACATACAATGAATGATCAATAATAAGACGAAGCCATTGTGGTGGCGGCGGGTATCATCGGGCAAGGAAAAAAGGGTTTTTTTTTTACACTAAAGTAGAGCGCACAAATGTTTCTTTTTCGAGATACAATTTCGAGAGTGCTTAGCATGTTACTACAAAATGTCTTGTTTAGCAAAATTTGAAACGGAAACAAGCAACATTTTGTAATGCTCTTGTCTTGTTGTTGTTGTTGTTGCTGTTGTTGTTTACTTATTTTTATGCTGCTTTCTCGTATTTTTTCTCAAATTAAACTAAAGTGCGTTATAGATTGTTCTGGTAAAGTTATTGTTGTTGTTGTTGTTGCTGTTTTTAGTTTTTTTTTTGTTTTTCTTATACTTGTGTGTGTGTGTGTTTATATTGTTTAAAGTCTCTGTTGAAAAAATATATTTTGTTTGTGCTTTTTAGATGAATTTTACGTTTAACATTGAAAATGGAAAGATAATGTGTGCGCGCATGCGTACTTTTTACTGTTCTTGCGGTCACGCACATTTGTTTAACTGTTGAACTAAGCAAAGCGATGTTTTTATCGTTTATTTTGGGTTTGTTTTTTCCGTCTTTTTTTTTTTTTTTTTTTTTTTTGTCTTTTTTAAGAAAATTAACAAGGCTCAAAAACACAACATAAAATCATGCAAATTCGTTGTCAATATTTAAAGAGTAGCAAAAGAAATAAAAAGAAAGAAAGCATTGAACACAATTCTGAAAGCGCATCTCAGGTGAACCAAGAAAACGCAACATTTATAAGATAAATAAGTTGCCACAAGAATCGTATGTCTGTTGAAGCAGCAACAATAATAATAAGGCAGGCTAACTAACTAGCTAACTGACTGGCTGGCTTGCCGACAGGCTGGTAGACTTGCAGGTTGGTTGGTTGGTTGGCTGACTGGCTGACTGGCTGGTTGACTGGTTGGCCAGTTTTATAGGATACCGACGACGATTTGAAATTTTCGCTTTGGGTTGCATTGCCATGGCAGACAAGCGATAAAACTATAGCGACACCGTTAAGCCTTTCAAAAAACAAAAACAACAGAACAATCTTTGCATTCAAATTTGCAAAAGCACCAGAATAAAGATAGATAGAATTACTTATATGCAAGTTGTTTGTATATCGGCCTCTACCTCAATATCCAATGTCTCACTGTCTGATATTTCTATCCGCAACAACAACAACCGCTACAAAAACATGAATGAATGCCATGCAAAGTATTGCAAAAAGAAAAAAGAAAAAAGAAAAAAAAAAGCGAAAATGTTGCAATTTTGCCTGCATCATACTCTGTACTCTGCTCGTCTGTCCATCTGTCTCTATGTCTGCCTGAATGTGTGTCTAGAGTATCTTTTTGCCTTCATGTCGTCGTCGATACATGCGCGCGCGCACATAAAGGATCGCAAAGTGAAGGCAACAGGTTGCCCTGCATCTACCATTTCATTGCCTTTCAAAATCACTTTTGAATCATTTTCATATTTAAATTTATTCATTTATTGGATATCGCTTTTGGTGCGTACATTAGTTAAATGCATACGTACATATATGTGTATCGAAAGGCAACAAAAAAATTTCTCTGTAAAAAACTTAATTTCTGTCTCTCTTTTAGAAGGAAAATAACATTTGCAGATAAAATGATTAAAGATGTTCCGAATATAATAATAATAAGGAATAAAACCGATAGAAAGATATAATAAATCAATCCTTAAACTTTTTACTTATTTTCAGTACTTTTTGCTGCTTTTCTGAATAATTAATTGATCCTAAACAAGTAGGAAAATTATATTCGGCTGTGAGGAGTCTTTTATACCCATCAACTTTATCTTAAAAAAAGTGGGGGGGGGGGGGGGGGGGGGAAGTAAATTGTAATAGGTGTGCGTGGCAATGGAAGAGTTTCCAGTATTTCCACAAAAATTTAAGCCGATAACTACATCTTTGGGGCCAGGAGAATGTTTACCACAAACATTAGATACTTAAGCAGCCAGACAGATGGACAGACTTATCGACGGATACGTCTAAATGGGTTCAGAATTTCATACTTATCAAGAATATATACATCTTATGTGGTTCCAGAACCATCTTTCTTAATATTACAAACATTGTTACAAAAAAAATTAATGCTCAATATTCTTTTATGTGGAAGGGGGGCGGCCGACCCTTTCCATCTTTGCACATAAACTATGAGATGGCTAGCGCAATATAATAATGAGGAAAAATCAAATTTTTTTTTGCTTGCGAAAGCAGAAGTGTCCTAAGTCTACGTTGTACTGTGGGCGTGCCCTTCGACCGATTTGGTCCATTTTCAATGCCAACCAGCGTGCAAGAACTTTGAGGCCGGTATCTTCATTCTTGCGGCCAGAAGAATGTTTACCACAGACGGACATTTGGGCAGACGGACGGACGGACCTGCTTAACTTGATTATAAATTTGATGCTGATCAAGAATATATATACTTTGTGGGGTCTCCAAAGTTCCCTTTTGGTAATTACGAACCAAATGATAAAACGAAATATAACCCTCACCTTCAGTGGTGGGTATAAAAATAAACTGGGAAAGTTACTAGAAAGAGTCTTAACCGATAATTAACGATATATCTATTTAGAAAATAAAAAGCTATAGCGACTATATGGATCTTAATTTTAAAAAAACCAAAGACCCCTTATACGAATTATTCGTTCCAAAAAGAAAGCGAATGTCTTCTTGGCTGTCTTCCGTTCTTTTCTTACCTCTCTTCTTCTTTAACTTTAGATTCACTTAAATGAGATGTTCTGTACTATATACCGTAAATAATCGTAAATCGTTTTTTTGACTTTTATTCTACAATTGTTCTAAACGCGATATTCTCCCTCTTCTACCTGAATATAATTTACAAGTAATTAATTCAAACATATGACCAAATAGCTGCAGAATTCTCGTATGACGTAAATTAAAGCCTACATCATCTAAACTTAAACATGCTATATAAAGCTTAGAATATATTCACCTGAATGAATGCATTCACATTCACAATTACAAACATAAATTTCGTTTTTACTGATATATGCTTCCGTGGGTAACGAGTTTATTTGCTGAAGTAACGTTTGTGGTATGTGAAAATAAATCGACTAATTGATTAGCAGCTAACACGATTTTTATCTCTTTGAAAACTTAATTATTCTTTAAAACGTCGCGGGTATAGAATACGAGTATAAAGTATAAAAAAAAGAAAAAGAAAAAAAAAATACAAAACAAAACAAAAAGAAGAAGAAGAAATAAGAGTAAATAAAAGTTCACATAAAAACGTTCCTTTCAAGTTTCGTTTTCTCTGATATATTATTGAGAAATCCATTGAAAATATAAGAACTTAGAAACCTAACCTAACTTAACATAAGATTTTCCGCAGATTAACATGTTTTTCTTTTTTATGCTTAAACATGCTTATGTTGTTGTTATTGAAGTTCCTTCCAATATAAGGATGTAATTTCAATACGTTCTTTTTTTTTTGTTCTTTATTTTTATTTGTCTTTTTTGTGTTTTGTGTGTACTTTTGCAGTGGACCTGTTTAAAGTCATGTTTTTCCGTTTTTAATCGTATTTATTGTTGGGCTTTGCACTCAGACGCGTTTCGTATTGACTGGCTTACACAGTTTGTTTGGCCAGACCTGCGAGTTGTTATTTATTTATTTTTTTTTATTGGTTTTTTTTATTGTTTTTTTTTCTTTCTTTTTTTTATTTTTTATTTTTTTTTTTTGGTTTTTTTTATTGTTTTTTTTTCTTTCTTTTTTTTATTTTTTATTTTTTTTTTTTTTTTAATGAAAATGTCTTTTGTCAAAAGTCAAATTGATGCTATTTTATGTGAACAACTTTTACTGCATGTGTTTGTATTTGTTCTTACCATATATGTACATCGATGAATGTGTGTACACGACTATGAATTGGATATAATGTTCAGAACACACCAATTTTTAACGTCTTCTTTAGGACGAAAAGGAAACGCGTTCAAAACGTTGTTAAATGTCACATAAAAATGTCATTTATTTAGCCAACGACATAATGTAATTTTATTTGATACAAAAAGAAAAAAAAAAGAAAAATTTATCTCATTTGCATATTACAACAACACACAAACACACGCATAAAACGGATATAATGAGTTGAAAACAAGCAATAAAAATTCTATACGCCGCCTTAAGGCGCACTTTGAAGACCCAACATCTTAACCTTCTTATATAAGAAAATCATAAAGATTTTTAGATAACTGCAGGCGAGTATCTCTTAACTAAATTTCGGAATGAAATTTTAATTCTTGTTTTTACATTCAGTTCAAAAAATTAGGTCAATATCTGCTATAGGTTGGCAATAAGTTGTTGCCAGTTAAAGTTCAAAATTTTTGCTACTTTCGTTGTTTTTTTTTTTTTTTCGGTTGGACAAATCATCGATGAATATGAGTATCATTTCCTTCTGACCTTATTTTATGGATATATGCTAGCACTATACCGGAGTCAGTATTTTATCCCAAGTTTTGAGATTCCGATTTTCAAAGTTGGACGAAAAGGCGAACTTTAGGAAATTTGTTATGCTTATCACTAATTTATCATGTCTCTATGAAGATGCCAATGTCGTCTTCGGTTTCATATTTTTATATCCGATTTTGATACTACAAATGTTCTGTTGGACAGAAGGACGGACTTTATCTATTTGCCTATCCTAATCACTAATTTATCATATGCCTATAGAGAAGCTAATATCCTATAACAAACAGATTTCAATTTTTTATCCCCGATTTTGATACTACAAATATTCAAAACTGGACAGAAGGACGGACTTTATCTATTTGCCTATCCTTATCACTAATGTATCATATATCTATAGAGAAGCTAATATCACATAGCAAACATATTTCAATTTTTTATCCCCGATTTTGATACTACAAATATCCAAAATTGGACGGACAGAAGGACGGACTTTCAAATCAAATTTCCTATACTTATTAGTAATCTATTGTGTATCTATGCCAATATCGTATAACACGTAGATTCGAGTATTTTATCCCATGTTTTGAGATTTTGAATTTCCAAAGTTGGACAGATGGACGGACTTTATCAAAGCTTTCCAATGTTTATCACTAATGTATTATATTTCTTTAATGTGTTTATTTTGGTGTTGCAAATGAAATGGAAAACCTACCATATCACGACTTTATCGTTAATGGGTTTAAAAAAAGATCAACTGACCAACAAGCTCTCATGAATCAATGAATGAACCTACGATACTATAATAAATCTTTCGATATATGTGAATTTACCTTTTTAAAAATTTTCATTTAATTGAGTTTCTTGTGTTTGTTTTTTTTTTTTAATCCAAATCCAATAAAAGTAAAAAGTAATCCACAATAGATTGAAATCTGAAAGAAAAAAAAAAGAAAATTATATTTAGCAAAGAAAGGAAAGTAGAATAATTTCTCTCTTCTATATAATATGAAAAGTTTTTAGTGAAGTTTACAACCATTTTATTGTTTCAGGTTTTTTTCACATTTTCTTTTTCTTTTTCCTTTTTTATTTTTGTTTCGTATACAAGAGTTGTGTGTTTATCTGGCTGTGTATGCGTTGTTATTCAAAATAGCCATGAAATTTCTCTTACTATCTATGCACGCCATCTGTTACTCGTTAGACAAACTTGCTTATGTGTGTAAGTATTTTATGTTTATATTTCAACGCAGATGTTTATCTTTTACACTTTCATAAAGACACACAGTTGCGTATCATAGCTTTTATTTCTGTTTTTTTTTTCTTCTTTTTTTTTTTTATTTAAAAGGGGAACAATGCTATCTTTGAAGCCTTTTTTAGTAATAAAAATATATGCAAATTAGGTCGTAATGACATTTTTAAGTGCAAGTGAAAGAAAATTTTTATTTTTTTTTTGGTTTTTTTTTTTTAACTCTTTAAAAACGAACTTCAAATTGACTGAAATGGATTAGAAACTATATTTAAATCTTGATAAGATCATAATTCGTTTGGAACTCTTATATATTGAAGGCTTATGAAAAAAAAATTTCCGACTTTTGTGTTAATAAATTTATATGGGTCGTGTTGTATAGAAATTGAGTGCAAAAATACGTAATGAGATTTCACAAGTAAGGGAAGGTGGAGCCTTCTCTCAGGATATAAACCCTTTTCCGAATAGAAATTATAGTATCTCTTAATATATATAATTACCAAGACCTTAGAAGTTTGGATAATGATGAGCTTGCCTAGCGCTTTAGCTATGTCCGAATAAAATTTTTTCATTCTTTCAACATTTTATCTGAAGACATTGAAAGCAATGAATAAATAGGTACACAAAGATTTATAAACACATATAGAAAAATATTTTTTTATATATCTACCTCTACCCATTGCTTTCAACAGGTTTAATTTAAATTTTAAAAAGCCTCTTAAACTGTGTTCTACACGAATAAAAAGAAAAAAAAAACAGAATACAAGAAGAGCACTAGTGGACTTGTTAAGGGATATGTTAGTTATCTCTTACTTATATGTAATGTAATATAATGCTGTGAGGTCTACGCTCTTTGGAAGTGTTCCAATTTATAGGCTAAACAAACCCCCATATCTATCCATTCTATTTTTGGTTGCAATTTCTAAAATAAAATGATTTGAAAAATATGAAAATTGAAAATTCTTTGCATGCATTTAAATGCCCTCGATATCTTTTCTAAAAATGTTTTAAGGTCGAGTTTCCTAAAAAAAAAAAAAAAAAAAAAAAAAAAAAAAGAATTATATTTTAGAATTGCAGTTAAAACCATCGACAACAGTTAGTTTTGAAGTAAAGACAGCACAGACAACTATGCTTTGGTAAAAATGATGAAATAAAAATAATTTGGTATTCTGAGCGACTTGAAGTAATTAAACGCGAATTAGTCTTTCTTTTAAGTATGTGAACACCTTATATAAGAAGTACTGTATTTGTAGTTGTTCCCTTGACTTATGATGTAAGCATTTTAATAGAACTGAAATCTATGACATAATAAATAACTAACTATTGACTACATTGAGCTACATATGATCAAATGTTGATTTGTGAAAATGTTAAACGTTTCCAAGAATGTAAGACCATGTTTAGCTTGCAATGGGTTTTGTCTTTATTTTGTTGTATGCGTTTGACGCATATAAACGATCATTTAATCAATCATTAAAAATCAGACAAAAAAAAAAAAAGAAAATTTATTGTATTAGCATTCATTGATTGGCAAAAGGAAAAAAAAAAAAAATATATATATATATACACAGAAAAAACTGCATTAGACCACCTACAGATAGACACAGTATCTTAAGTTGGAATTTTTTTCCGTAGCCTCACAAATCATAAATTAAATATTTAAAGCACAAAATTGTAATTTAAGCGCCAAATGCATAAGCTATTGTCGTTGCAATTTATTGAGTGCGAGCTTGAGCGCCTATAACTTGCAATTTGTGCTCATATGTGTGTATGAATGCATGCATGTATGCTGATAAGTGTTAGTTATGTAAATGTGTCATGTTTTCATAATTTTTTCCGTTTTTTTTTTTAACTATTCAACGATAATGGTGACCAATATGCATCGATAGATAGATAGATAGATAGATAGACAGGAAAAAAGAAACGGACGGACGTATAGCTGGGCAGACGGATAGACGGACAGAAAGACAGTCGGGCATACAGAGAGAGAAAGAGAAGGAGCTAAAACATAATATAAATAATATAAATAATTGCAAATAACGTTTAACATCTAACTTTTTAGTATGCATACGTCGAAAATTGATTAATTGCAATCACTTTAAAACATACAAAAAACGCACAGACAAAAAAAGCAAACGAACAAACGCACCGTTATACTGGTCGCATACAGCAATCAGTCTCTGGCAATCAGGCAATTTGTAATAAAGTGTTAAATGCGAAACAAATCTAAGAGACAGATAAACATTTCATGGCATAAATGCGCACGGCAACCTACACACACACACACACACAAATAATCACAAACACATACACGCATAGATAAACACGTCATAAATGAGTGTGATTTAATGGTGATCCATGCTAATGCAAAGTATGTATGACCCTTTCTCTGAACATAATTCCAAATTGGCTAATAAAGTTAATTGCTGCCATTAATGCAAAACAAAAAAACACAAACAACCCACATTGTTAATGTTGTCGGCATTCATTTATGGTTTATAGCAGTAATTTTCCGTTTGTGTTTTTTCTTTTTTTTTTAATTGAAAAGAAGCAAAAAAAAAATTGTCAAATTCCAGTTGCAAGCTTGAATTTCACCATAATGAAATGGAAACCGAAATAACGTAACGATAGCGGCATCAGTTATAGTAGCTGGATGTCAATTGTTTTCATATGGTTTCATATTCATTCCCATAAACACCGATACAATTAACACGGTTTGGTTGGTGTGAAAACAAACGAAATAGTGTACAAAACGGTGTCGAACCAAGTGCATACATATGTCACTCTTGGCTAATAATAAAACTGCTTACTATCCAAAGGACGGCATCCTTTTTAAAAGCGCAAAATGTTCAAATTTAACTTTAGCTTAACAACTGTCTGCCAGCTTGCCTGCCTGCCTGCCTGCCTGCCTGCCTGCCTGCTTGCATGCCTGCCTGCTTAGTCAACTTGTTTGTTTTGCTTACAAAACGAATCCGAACGAATTAAGCCGAACAATGTTGTCTTACAATTGTTAAACTCCGCTCAAAACTCTTAAGACTTCATGGATTTTTATTTTTATTTTTTTTTTGTTTGGTTTTTTTGCTTTTTTTTTTGTTTTGGAAAACCACCAAATGTTGGATTTTCTATGATGAGAATATTGTCTCATTGTTTATGTTAGCAAAAGAAAAAAAAAAGAAGAAAAAAAAGTGTTAATGTGAAACCCTGTCGGGCTATCTGTTTATAACGAGGGAGTCATACAAAGTAAGCAAAGTAAGCGTTCCTTTTGGTGCGATTGCTAACAACCAACAGTGAACATATTTGGTGTGTGACAATAGCGCGCAAATGAATGAAACCGTAATGCATTTCTACTGTTCTGTCTCTGTGCATGTCTCTCTCTCGTTTTCAACTCTGTCTAAGGACATATGTATGTGTGTGTATGACACCACCATACAATTGTTTGGTTTATTATTTGAACTCTTCGGATAGAGTTGACATTTCGTTTGAGGCTTTCATACATTAGGCAACCTATACTTATCTTCTATTTAACAGATTTGACATTAAAAGCTGAGAAAATGTCAAATAAATACTTTGCAATAAAGTTTTCTCTGTTCTTTGTTTTATTTAAACTCTACCTTTTTTTTTTTTTTGGTTTTTTTACTTGAAAAGATTTTCGATTAATTTTTCAAATCAACTATAATATCGTCTAAGTTTGAGTTTTTAATAACTTTAACTTACATCAGTTTGAATGAGGGAACTAAGTAGAGCATTGATGAATTTGGTCTTGTAATTGCAATAAAGAAACATTGTGAATACCGTGGTCTCTGTACACCCTAAGCACTATATTCTGATTTAATTAATTTATAAATATTTTCCAAATTTTGAGGGATTACTCGAGTCGATTTAGCGAACATTTAAATCTGAACTTGATTTGATTTTTTTTCGAGAAGATGTGACGAATATATATACTTTATGGAATCTCTGAAGCCAAGCAGATGGGCGTACTGATATTAGTTGGTAGTTAAATCAATTAAAATTAACTGGAGGGCAATATAGCTAAGGGGTTCGAATATAGAAAAGGATCCAAAAAAAAGAAATATTTTTTTTTTTGGTATTTCTGATATCATGATCTCTTTGCATTAGATATTTGGCTACTATATAAGGTAGATGAGGCTGCTTAAATACAAACCGGGAAACTACTGTTTGGCAAAAAGCCATACAACTAAACAGATCGCTGGAGCTATGTGTTTATAAGCTTTCAAAATAGAATACAGACCATATTCGCCCTCTGTTGGATAATAAAAGCAGTTTACTTGAAGTTCAAGGACTAAAGTTCAAACTAAAGCTATTACTTTAACATATAAAAACCGCTTTATAACATAGAAGCAAAAGGAAAATATTTTATGATAATTCTTTAAGAGTCCTTTTGGTTTTGTGTTAACATATTAGCGAAGGCACAAACCATAGAAACCTTTAAGGACATTGTCCTTGTTCAGTTAAACAAACCGCCGCTAGGATGGCATAGCATTCATATACAGAAAGGCTTTTAATATCCTTTTTCATGAAATGTAAAATTTCTTCTATAACGAAGCTTAACACAGACAGGGTTAGTATATCGTAAAAATATACGATGAGTTAACAGATGTGTCTTCATTAACCTTACGGTACATAAGTAGAGCGATATAAAACTGTTAAGGTTCTTAATAGAATTTTTTAATGTAAA
>KK351223.1:79218-96081 GCA_000671755.1 Glossina brevipalpis
ATTAAGGCATCAGCGTCAAATTTGGCGAATAAAAATGTAATAAATCTGCCACGCCTATTTAATAGCATAGAGTATCGATACTTAGTTTTATTGACATTTCTTTAAGATAGAGATGGTGGCTATAAAGGACTCGGCATGGCCACATATAATTGTCTTACTTGTCGCATATAATTACGAACCCGGATACACTTCAGTATTCAAAAAATTCATTCAGTATTCAGTGTTCAAAAAATACGGGAGTATTTTAAATCTAAATTTAAACTTTTTTGTTAGGTTAGGTATAAAAGCCATTAGTATCTGGCTGAAATTTCATATTACTCAGTTCGTTAGTTTTTAAATTAGAGCAAAGCCGAAAAGATCTCGTCAAAGCTAAACAGAAATCAGAGTCACGTTGAATGTTTTCTTTCACTATTGTAATTTTGTTCACAAGGTGTTCCCTTTAGCGAATCATAAACTTAATTAAGAATACTGTCTAATCGGTATATAAAAATACTGAATTCGTCTTATGTGGCTCCGAGTGACAAGTCTCCTTTCCCGCTGAAGAGGAATAGAATACAAATAGAATTAATTAAAGACAATTTGCTGACTGCTTTTTGAAGGTTATATCAGAAAAGATGTTCGAATTTATGAACTAATGTTTATAATTTATGAAATAATATAAATGTGCTAATTTGACAACATACACAGTCTTCGAAATCTAAAATCAAAGCTTAAGACTAACGTACCACTAACAGTTCTATGCAATCGAACTTCACTGTCCAATGAATGTTAGAATAAACGTTCGAACGTAGAAAAGTCGTTATAAGCAAAATGGCAAATAAAAATATAACAAAAAAACAAAAGTTAAATGTTTTTAGTTTATACCTAAAAGTAAAACAGTTTTATAAAATGAATGCTTTACGTACGTATACGTACGCGCACACATAGATTATTAACCCCAACTGAGAGCTAACGATTTCCGTTAAAGTAAGTTTCGCAATCTAGCTTTCGTAGCCTGTGAAAGAACCCGGGGCAAATGGAATACCAAGGGTTGAATTTTGAATGACCTTGGCAGCAGATACACACGCACACACAAACACACACACGCATACATACCCACATGCATAGACAATTATGTATCTACGACATGAAACCATAATTTAAATACCAAAACTTTAACAACAACAACTTGGCACACCAGAGACCTTGATGTTGTCGCAAACACACATTCTCTTATATAGAAGCATGTGTGTGTGTGTGTGTGTGTGTGTGTATGTATATATACATAAATAATATGTTTTGAACTCAATCAAGCCTTTTGATTTGAAAGTCCATTAGAGATCCGTTTCATTACATTTACATATATGCATGAGTGTGTGTGTGAGAGAGAGAGGGAGAGCTCGGTAGCTACTTTGACTAGCCTGTCGAGCTGTGCGATGAAATATTTCGAGATTGTCGCCTTTGTGCGTGTATTTGGCTAATTTACTAGACAAGCAAACGCCTTAAAACCTCAAAACTC
Organism: Glossina brevipalpis; assembly: GCA_000671755.1. Classification (NCBI taxonomy): domain Eukaryota; kingdom Metazoa; phylum Arthropoda; class Insecta; order Diptera; family Glossinidae; genus Glossina; species Glossina brevipalpis. The sequence continues at coordinate 80,717 of KK351223.1, forward strand.
ATTTATTATGAAAAAGGCAAGCATTCACACCACGAACCCAAAGGACTTTTTTTTTTTTTTTTTTTTTTACGGTAGAAAATATCCTTATCAGCTGTTGTGTATGTATGTTAATGAAATTTTTAAGTTTCGTTTCTCTCTATAGTATTGTTTTAGGAGTTTTTCTCCAACCCTTTGAAAAAGACAAAAACACTGCAAGAAATCTATGCAGAGTTAGGTATGATTTTTTCTTCTTCTTCTTCTTTTTTTTTGGCATTGTGTTAATTTTCATGTTCTATATCTATATAAGTACAAGCTTGTGCGATTATATGTGAGTATGTGTGTGTGTGTGTGTGTGTTAGTTAGAATTAGTTACATGTGCTAAACAGTTTGTTCGAGGCANTGCTGCTGCTGAAATGCTATTGCTTTGTTCTTTGAAAGTAAAGTTAAACAATTCAAATTGCTTACTTGAGAATTTATAGAACTTGAAATTAGAAGCACAAAATAAGACAAAATGCAAAATGTGTTTCTGTTTTATGATCCAATACAATGTTGTATAACAGTCAACAATAATTGCATAAAAGCAATCGAAATTATAAGCATTAATAGTATTTAATAATGTGACAATAGAAGTTTTTCTACTAGAGAGGTTGGTTGGTATATATGAGTTCAAAACACCTTTGCCGCAGAGTTGGTAAAAAAAAAAAAAATACCGACAAAGGTTATTGTTATTGTATATGTTATTTAATGAATATTTTGAGAAGAAGAAGAACTTTTTCTTATATTAAGTTTTGCCTTATCTGGAAATATTGTACACATTTAAAATATTGGCCATACAGCGTGCCCAAAACTTAATGTAAAATTCCAATTTTGTATCATTTAATTTCACCAATTAATTAGAGATTAATTAGAAAGACTAAGGAGAGTGAACAGTTTAGTGATCTTAATCACTCTGGCTGTGATTCAACACAAAGCACTTTATGAGGGCTTCGGTAAGAGTTCAAAGATCTTAATTTGGTATAGTGTTGTTATAATTGAGATTTTCGGTATGCTCCCTGCATCGTATCTTTACGAAAGATTCACATCTTCGTGCTTATACAGTTCAATTGACTCAAGAACTGAAGCCAGTAGACGGTGCACAGTGAACTAGAGTTCGTTAAGTCGATTATGGAACAACAATAATTGTATACTGGTCTTTCAAACAAACTCTTAAAAAAAAAAGAAAAGAATTGAAACCGTTTACCCTATATTCTATAACATACAAAACCCTCTCTTTGCATAAATTATGAATCAATAAAAGTTTCACAATTTTGGAGTAGCCACTAGCGAAGATGAGGGTTATATTCATCTTCTTACTTTGTTTGTAATACCCAGAAGTAAACTTCAGACACCCCACAAGGTATATATGTTCTCGATAAGCATCAAATTTAGAAACGGTTTAGGCATGTCCATATGTCCGTTTGTGGTAAACATTCTCCCGGCCGCAAGAATGAAGATACTGGCTTCAAATTTGGTAGAAACATTGGAAGTTCTTTCAAGCAGATTCGTATTGAAAATTGNTTTTTTTTTGCGTCTGTCAATCTAAATTGCTTCGGCACCACATGTCATTCATTTGTGGCAATTTGCATATGAGCTTAAATCATTCTTTAAAATACTCACACAAACAACACACAACACACCAAACAAGAACTGAACGTATTTCTCACATAAATTCACACTTTTACGGAAATTTGCATGCAATCTAATCTATTATATATGAAACTTATATAGCAGCAGCAGCAGCATGAGTTATATACTGATAATGATAATAGCAACAACGATCATAACAGAAGACAACAAAAAAATACAACAACAATAACATAACTATATTTGCAATCATTGGCATATGATTTATAAACTAACAAAACGCTTATGGTATGTATGTATGTTATATGCAATGAAATGAAAAATAGCTCGCACACCAACACAATGTAAATAGAAATAGAAATAGAAAAGGTGGTGGTGGTGGTGGTAGTGGTGTCAGGCATATCAGGAAAACCGCTTTTTATGAATTTTGCTGACTTTACATTATTATAACGTTTCTCTTTGTGTTTGTGATACATTTTTATGTTATTTGAAAAGTAACGGTCTCAAACTTTTTATATATTTAAAGGAGGGAGTTACACCCACAAGAAAAAAGAAATTTTTTTAAATTTTTTTGAAAAATTTACCTTCACTTACAGGAATTTAACGGGTGGCATATAGAACGCTAAGAACGTTTACTTTTTGCCATTTTGCAGTCAGACATAGTAGTTAAAGATATCATGTACAGCTTGGGCTAACTACTAATTTTTAGTTTGTTATTTTCATTCAGATCTAAAAGAAGAAGAATAGGTAGGTAGGTACACGATTGCAACTGTACTGTTGTTCTTTTTTTATGTATTTTGTATTTCTGCCATTCGATTTACGGGACTTATTTTGCTTAGGCGACTTGTTTTGTGCTATTTCTTTTTATGCGGTGTATGGATAAAGTTCGCCTCAAGGTTAAGTCAATGTCATCGATGTTAGCATACAAAACTTTTTCTTCTATCCATCGTGCGTAGACGTATTACATCCGCCACTCTTATATCTATTGCGGACAAAAGAAATCGGACTCTACACGCCAGAGGGTACAAAGTATGCAGGAATTCGGGTTTAGTAACAAATTAGAAAAGCATCTACTCAAAATAGATCACAATTCTGAAATAAATCTCAAATTCCAAAAAGAGTTTCAATCGCGTACACATCCTTTTATAGCCAGTTAGTTGATCAAACCACCATGATTGCAAAAACTTATCATCCGCTACATGGCAACAAAAAGTTTACTAATCCAAAAAGATACCGATAAAAAATTGCTTCTAAATATTCCCTAACTTTTCGGCATGCTATGTCGGCTTTGCTCTCTTTCTAGTTCTTGTATTCTTGACTAGAAAGATACAGATGTACGTACGTACGTTTAATTCCTATGCCTCCAGTTAACTCTGATACGATTCAAAAATTATTTTCTACCTAAATGTTTCCCAAACTTTTCCTTCTTCTATATCGTTTTTGTTCACTACGTCAGTTTAATTAGTATGCCCGCTGTTGACTCGGATACTATTAATACGATTATCCAGCGTAAAATCAATCTATCGTTTTGTCTCGTACTTCTGTTTCTGAATTTGCGAAAGCAGAGCAAAATCATTGAAACTTAATGTAGATTTCAATTTAGATAATTCCAGCGAAATACGACCACGTCTTTTCCTTAGCGGAAGTGTATGTCTTCAACATTCTCCCAGATTTAAATAGGTACGTAGGTAAAAGGAAACTGAATATATTAGGTTACATAAAAAGTCTTTGCGGTTTTTGCCATTAGATGGTGTTGATGTCTTTATAGCTGGCAACATTCATCTAATTGTCTCAAACGAATGTATGCCTGAAAGGCTTCTATTTTTTGTGAAGATAGTTTTCTAATTCGTTGCTCGTGTAGAAAGTTATATTGATTTGAAAATGAGTAAAATATCTGAAGAAGTCACGCTGTGATGCTTTTTTACTATACGAAAGTTAAAAAAATGGTCAAATGTTCAAAAATGTACCAAAAAAAAAAACCGCGGAGAAATAACATATCATCCATTATTTGGTTCTCGCCTTAATGTCTTAGAGTAATGAGAATATTCTTATATTTGAAGAGAGACGATGGATGCCGACCGGGTGGGTGGAGAAAAAAATCGAGCAAAGAGAAACCTACATTTCTCTCTTATTTCATTAAGAAAGTGCTTTATACGTAATCTTTATCTAGAAATAGTCGCCATATTGAAAAATCTCTCTCTTGCTTTCGCTTAGTTCGTGGTCATAGTTAGAGTGAATAGAAGTTTGGTAAAGGGATAATTTTACCGATGTGACCACCCACCCAGGCTTCGAACCACTCCCTTTCTCGGTTCGTCTTTTTCCCCGCGTCTTTCTGACCGTCACAGTGTTACACGTATTGTTGACATCCTCTGAGTGGTTACTTACGTTGATAAAGAGCCGATACCCTATGTTGCTGGTACTCAATATACTTCTCTAGTCTAAGAATTAAATTTATTAGTCTAGAATATAATGCAATAATAATTTAATAAATTCAATAAGTTGTTCAATTCGTCCAAAACGCCGACGACTTTTACTAGCATGCATTTTCTACCCCTAGGGCCACTTGTTCCATTTGTTATATCCATTATATGAAAATTAAAAGAAAAAAACTTGAATAACTTAAGAGTATCGTATGCCCTGTTTTACCTCTTAAGCTCTCCTCAAATCCCGAATTTCTAAGTAGAAAATACAATTGATATTCAAATCAAACAAAAAAATTAATATTTATCTCAATTTTTTTTTTTTTATTCACACTCATTTTGTGTGCAACACGAATTTGCCCTACTGCAATATTTTGTTTATTCGATTCTCACAGACGACAGCATAAGTGAAGGAGAATAACCAGTTCTGACAAACACTTTACTGGGATTTATGGTTATATTTCCTTTTCACCTTTTATGTGTGTTTTCGTTTTTTGTCGGCAAATTGCAGCTATCATCTATAATTTTCATAGCGATTTATTTACATATGGAAATTTTGAAAAGCGAAGAAAAAAAAAGAATATGGCTCAGTACGGTGAATAAAACATGAAATAATAACAACAAAAAATAGTTCTTCAAATCTGAAAATTTCTTAACTAAACGATGAAGAGCTTTTAGCGTTTACCACCTATCAACTTATTTCCATATTTTAAAGGCTTATAAACGTGTATTGCACATAAACATGGCGGTACGGGTGGAATATATAACATATACATGTCTATGTATGTATGTATACCTTTGTATTATGAATGCCAATGTGTGAAAGGATATGTTAAAAATAATGCCCTTTAGTATAAGTTTTAAATCACAAAAGGTGACTAAATATGAATTTCCCTTTTGTATTATTAATAGCTTTAAAATGCGACCACTATAATGATATCGGACAAAATAAGTCCTTTACTTGCAAACGTACGTCATAAATTAACATCATAATTTCTTACATCAGACATTCACATGCAGGTAGACACCACAAGTACATTTATATTTACTTACCCTTTACATTGAATATTTTTGTATAAAATAGGGGAATTTTTTTTATGACGTGTCACATGATGTATGTTGACGAAAGGCTTTATCAAATTCATGAATTCATTGAATTTTTATTCTTTACTTCAATTATATATAAGTTGTTAAGATAAGAGCAAAGGGAACCAGACGTAAGATCATTAAATTTTATTAACTATTTAAAAAATGCAATCGTTTCAGTTTTTCTCTCCTCAAACAAGAGCAGACGAAGTTAATTTAGTTAGTGATTCCCGCGTGTTCTCACTTTTTGTGCTAAATTCCCCTTGACTTATTACTTTTTTAATTGCTTTATAATCATAATTTTAAAGACTTCAATTAATTAATTCGCATAACAAAATACAAACGTAGACGCATTTGGTTTTTATCGAAAACTTGTTCAGTGTTAAGCTTCGCTAAGCATGAATATCGTTTATTTTCACTTGTTTGTTGTGATGACTTCGTTCGAAAGTGACGAGTACTCGTGATTATTCAACTTTAAAAAATTAAAAAAGCCTAGCATATTACCGTCAAAACTAAATTTGAAATGATTGTTAAAGCTAATGGTAAATAAGACCAAAAAAAATAATAAGTGTCTCATTTCATTTAGAAATACAAACACGTGCTTTTTTCCTGAGTTGTGATATTTTTATAAGTAAGCAGAGGGAGGTTTCTTGTCAAAATTCGCTGCTTAGTGCTTGATAAAATTTAAGGTGGTTTTTTTTGGGATTTGCGCCCACACCCTCGTTTAGAACAGCAATGTTGTCACTAAAACGACCGGTACTTTGACGAAAAGGTGCTTTATCGGCTATAATCGTCCTAGTTTTTTTAAATTTTTTGACCACTCTTCAAATTGTTGATACATTAGATGCCTTTACTCGACTGAAAGTTCCGCAAAGTTTGGGACTGATCTAAGTTTGGGACTATTCTCGTTTCTCTAATGAGTTTTCATAATTATAATCTGTTCCTCTTCTGTGAAGGGCTCCATTTTTAATAATCGGAACAATCATAGGTGGCAGCTGTCAAGTTTCAGAGTTGCCATTTGCATTAGCAAATAATGTCACAAAATTTGAATAACTCACTCTCATCGAAACATCCTTTATTTCTTATTAAATGTAAATCATATTTTCGGACAATCATTTACTTACAAAACAGAAATAACCCGAGATAAGGTCTTATTTACTAATTCCATTTCTCTGTGAAACTGAAAAACACATCACTTTTTAAGCACTTGTTCAAGTCGCCAAAAAAGACGCTGAGATACGAATCTTTCTCATCGTTGAAGTTGTAAAGGTGAAAACTCTGATCACGACAATACACTTCACGGAGAGTTGACAAGCAATCGATATAACTACTAACGTAAATATACTCTATACCCAAGCCCTTAGAAGGGCCGCTTACAACAATCGATACTGTATTGAAAACAGCTGTTGTTCCTGGCAATTTAAAAATTTTAGTAATTTTTTTAAGAAATTTTGCACAGTAAAATCCCATTGATTTAGTAAATAAAAAGCTAGACAAAGTTAGATTTTTTTATAGCAAATACTATAAAGCAGACCGTCATGTTTATGAAGGACTTTGCCGGTCAGTCCTATAGAGTTATATATATATATATANCAAAATCTGAATAACGTTTATCAAGCCAAGCCTTGGCTTCAATAGTATTTTTTTTCGTATTTATTTATTAACACACGAAATTCCTTTTTATCCATTTTTTCAAACTAACAAAAGTTGCTTCACTAAAAATGCTATAACTCACATACTAATAGAGCAAGAGCAACCAAATTTATACATGTGTCTTTTGTAGGTTACGGTTAAATAAAAATCATATTGATTTAATACTAGTAGCGCCATCTATGTGTCAGCCTATGAACTGTTCAGCCCACCTGTTATGTGCATAAAAAAATTGACTTACTGGATTCACTTTAAATTGATTGATGTAAATAGTAAAAGCAAGAAGCTTGAATAAAAATTACAAAAACTTGTCGAAAATTTGTAGAGTTTCACAGATTGCTCTACAAGGGTTGCTTAGTTGTTCTACATGGCAAAAAGTAAGTCTTTCTTCATAAATTCTACCCCTATCTAATCTCAAAGCTTTAAATGTATCTTTTGAATTGAAATGGTTTGTTTGAGAAAATAAACGGCGCACATGCGTATTGTATAATTAACTTTTCCATACATAATGCTCGTGTGTGGCTGAGGGGCGAACTACTGTTCATATAATTCTAGTAATCGAAGTCTTAGTTTGTCATTCCTGGATGAGGCGCTATTTCAAGTTTCGTCTTGGAGCCTAATAGACCATTTTGAATGTATCTTAGGTGGTTGTAAAGGCATGCCACCCTAGTAATAAATATATTCTACATTTGTCTTGCGACGTATCAATCATCATTTTTTCAAGAAATTTATTTCACTGGTGCAATTCAAACAGTTACACGTTATTAGCCATGGTAATGATCTAATAAATTCCTGTATAAAGGATACCCTAATAGGTCTGGTCTGCTACTATGTTAAAGCTTTTTCGAAAAATTGGAAATTTAAAAACAATCGTTACCTTTGCCGAAAACCTTCAAGTTTACTTAAAATCCTTCACTAAGTTGTTGTTGTTGTTGTTGTCGCACAGTTGCTTAGATTAGAATTATATCAATAAAGATTAAACAAAAATAAATCATTTTATTTAAATATAATACAATTTGACTACAAATATATCCACAACCCTTATGTTTTTTACTGCAAGTTCTCGCTTCATCATAATATCAATTCAAATTTAATTTTCTTTAATTTGCATTTAAAAAAGACACACATGACATGAAAAGCCAATCATAGCATGAAATTTGATAAAGAAGAATTACTATCATCCTATATACATATATACTTGTTGACACCATCAAACTTTTGGAATTTCTCATACTAAACGTATAAAGGCAATCCAAAGCATTGAAACTCAACTCGTCTGCCATGATTAAATAAACATTTGCTTTCACTCACTACTACGTATATTGGCGTATATATTGGCGGGCAATAAGAATTATTTTTTCATGAATCAGTAACCACCCCACGCGTGCGCATATATAATTGTACAGTGTACACTGTACGGCAACTGTTTGCCTGCCTGCTTGCTTATTGCAATCGTAGACCTCTCCACTGACCCGACTACTGGCATTAACTGCATCTATACACCAGCACTCATACCAGACCAACAGACATCAACAGAGCGTATGCAAGCAAAAAGAGTATTTGGCCAGAGGCCACATAGCTGCCATTGTATTCAGCCAGCTTGCATAGTAGGTAGGTAGGTAATCATACGTTAAGTCATAGGAGAATACAATAATAATAATAAAAACACCAAGTATAACAGTAATTGCAACGCAAGAACGAAGAGATTTTTATCGATGATTCTCACTGATTTCATGGAAAATAAATCGCTCATTTTCATTTTCGTTTAATTGGAAAATTATGGTTTCTTTATGTGAGAAGACTTGGATTTTTATACCTCAATTCGAAAAATGATTTGTATTATTCGCTTGGTTGATAACATTGATAGAGATCATAGAAATCGCATAAATTATTCAATATTTTCGAATAAAGAGTATTCCTAAGTCTATTATTATACCCANATATATATATTCAAGTATGTGTGTATATGTGCGTATATGTATGTGTGACTATGATTAATTACTTTTGCATAAATTTACATATAAAATTTTGTAACAATGTGCCAGACTCATGTACACATCCAGACGCCACATACGCATACATAGGCAAAAAGGTTTTCATCGTACATTTGTACAAACGTTGTGTTGTGTTACTTCTGTGATTGTGTGCTATTTACCAGCAGCATTGAAGATAATGGTGGAAATGATGGCAACACGATTTTGTGCTGAATGTATGGCGGCGGTATGGTAGTGTTAGAGGGTAGATTGCAGATGTTGGTATAAGCGACGTGACTATGGGGTGAAAATGTATAATTATATACGAACTGAGTTTTCAGCAGACAACATAGACAAGGACATGGACGCGAATAATATCAACAAAATAAAAAAAAATCAAAAAAAAAACAACGAAAAGCAAAAAACCAGAGACTTGGGGGTTAATTTCATCAACTGTTAACATCATGATATGCAAACTCGACGTGGTGGATACACATATCTATAAATGTATACGGAAGGAACCCTCTGAACTTTTGTTTGACAAATTTTATTGTGAATGAAATAAATGCATTGCTTTCCCAACGACGATTACCAATGCTAAACATAATAAGTTAATCAATCTTTTCGTAACGTTTATTCATATAATTTATAATTAAGTAACTTTCGAGTATTTGCCTGCACTCAATATAAGAGTAAATTTACATCAATCGATTATAAGTCAAATAATTCATTGCTTGAATTAAAAGTACAAAGTCTTTTAGAAAAAGCAGGTAAATTTCTTATATCCGCCATATCAAGCGTACATAAGAGGGTCATCGAACTGTCACTTCAGTATTCTTTGAACGATTGGGGATATTTTTTTATATAAATAAATATTTTCGATTAAATTTAAAATTTCCTATCGGTTGTAAGTAATATTTTTAAATTAGGATTCTCAAACAATTTTAACAGTTTCTAGGCAGTTGTAAGTAAACAGGTCCTATCGATCTTGAAGCTTAAACGGTGAACTTGAACTAAATCTAAGATTAATATTCAACAAAAGTTTTTCTTATAACGAGTTTCCCAGAAAGACACTACGGATATTGCAGATGGATAGACGGAAGAGAGAGAGAGAGAGAGAGAAGAGAAATTTGTTTTTGAATTTGGTGTGGACTAACTTAAGGGCCCTCCTAATGTATGTGTTACAAATGTAATGACCACCTCAGTATATCACTAATATTCGATAGTGGATATTATAAATCAAAATATTCTTCTAATTGTAGTTTTACTTTAAGTAAGGTATGGTTTTTAAGCCAAATCACAACATCTTGCAGGCTAAACATAGCAAATATGAACATATTGAAGAATTAAGTCAATAAGAATTAAAACATAATAAATAGGAAATGGAAAATCTATCTTAATTAAACCAGCTTAACATTTATCAATTCTTCACCTCATTACAATTGTTTAGCAGTAGAAGACGTATCTTATCCTATTATATAAAATAGAGCGATGTTTGAAATAAAGTATTTTATATCCAATCATTTGTTTCTCACAAATTATAAAAGCTACGCAAAAAGCCACTGAATCTGGATGGATGCATCTTTGGGTAAAGTCAGAAGGTGGTCATGTTAGAAAATGGGTATAGTTATACGCGAAAAGACTAGCTGGCTAGCTAAAGAAAAGGTCGAAAAAGGAGGATATTTCTAACAATAATTTAGGATTCTTAAGTGATATTCTATACACATATCAGGTGGGCTGAAAATTTCGTAGGCTAACATAGAAAAATTCNTGTGTGTGTGTGTGTGTGAATAAAGTATTTTATATATTTATATTTGATACTTATTTATAAAAGGCAGGCAGATTTTAGTGCTAATGTTTTTTTGTACGTTTGTACACAGAAAATGATAAATAGCGTGGCAACATAAAAAACGGTCAGAACAGCAGGCGGCAATAAAATACGCAAAAAAGAAAACAAGTTCAAAATAGAAGCAAGTAAAGGCATTACATTCGCTTAAGGTGAACTTTAGATACCACTTAAGCCTAAGCTATTTTGCACCGATTTATAAATTCTCTTTCAAACTTGTAAGCAGAGGAAAGCTTTGTTAAAGGAATAGAGATAAATGTGGATAAATACTGACTTCAACTGTCGGTAAATCTTTTTTTTAACTTAATTTTATGGACAAGTAAAAATAAATGCCTTGTAGTCAGATTGATGGAGAATTTTTCTAGAGCTAACGAACTGTATTATGTGTATGTTACAAGCGAATAGATGGACTTAATGTATTCTCCTTTTTTCTGTTCTTGTTGGTATAAAAATATGTTTCAAAACACTTGGAAAGTTATATACAACACAGACAAAGCGAGACTTCGTATATTTTTCCACTCACATGTACAGACATGTTTGCTAGAATTGTGAATATTTTTTTTTTTTTTTTTTTTTTTTTTTTTTTTTTTTTTTTTTTTTTTTTTTTTTTTTGAAAACACTTTTGGCTTGAAAAGCAAAATAAGCATTTTTATGCTGGAACGAAATGTATTAATTTTATACTTTCATTGGTAACGCCCAGTAAACTAAGAATTGAAAACGAAAGTTGTGAAAACTACCGATAATCTCTAAAGGAACGAAGGAAGTTTCAATGTGCCTCTATCAAAAACCTAGCATCCATAGTATGTGCAAATAAAAAAATTCTAAAACAGATATTTGCCTCAACAAAAGGAAAATATTAGTTTTCCCTCGCTATCTGCTCGCAGTTATGCTGACATATAAATAATGATAAAGAGAAAATGAGAACAAACCCTTTTTGAGAAACTTACAGTAAGTACTGACAACCGCATTGTTGACACGATTCGAATTAAAAAAAAAAAAAAGAAGAAAATTTAAATCATATTTCTACATATATTATAGTTGAGATGAACGTAGTCCACAATTCGTTTCAACTCTCGTAAAGTTTCCTTTCCTGTCTGCAAGCATGTACAACTTCTGCGATTTTGCTTGCTACCAAAACTAACTTAAATTTTACACAAAAAGATCCTTTCGATTGTTTAGTATCACAACCTTACGCATACAAAATGTAGTATATATATACAAACAAATGTCTGTATGTATGTAAGTTGTGTATACATATATCCCGTGAAACACATAGAAAAGGGAAAAATAAATATCGCACACAAGCATGTTGTGCTTATATAAAATGAAATATTTGTATATATATATATATATACATATACATAGTATGTAGGTAGGTTGTGGTGAGCAAACTGTCACACCCAGTGACCTTAATTTTAACCATGAAATCATTATTTCGCTATATACATCATATGTATATATGGTTACTTACGTAATGAGTAGAGAGTGTGCGTTAATTTAATGCCGCATAATTACTTTGATTTATGTACAAAATTTTGGAGAAACAAAAAAAAAGTTTCTTCTTCTTTTTTTTTTTTTAAATAAAGTTTTTCTAAGTTGTTGTCTTTATAAGCTCTTTTACCAAAAATTTTAGAGTAATCTTGCATTTCAGAGTATCTTAAGTGATGTTCATTTTGTTCATAAATTTTCTATGACAAAAATAATATGTTGAGAGGCATTTAAGTAAAAATTTTTGTGTTAGAAACGGCGAGAAAAATATATATATATACCAGTAGGCGGCAAGTTCTAATCGATATTCTTCAAATATTTTATGCATTAAGAACAGATCGTTCAGTTTAGTTCCGATATAAACTTTGATTGTCTCTTTGAAAAAGATTTGATCTATAGCAGCAACAGGTAGAGTTTTACGATAATTTAGGTTATTGTATATTGTATATAATACATTGGTCGATAATTCCCGGGACTTAGTAAAACAAATTTTTTTTTTTTGCATAATTCGAGTCTATTCATCAACAAAGTCTCCTTCAAGAATGATACAAACACGCTTCTCTTACATTTCGTTGTCTTCGGTGACACTCAAAATATGCTTGAGTTCCTGCAATGGTCTCAACGTTTTCCCTGCTGAGTCCTTTTCAAATTTGCATACAAATAATAGTCGTTAAGAGTTAGAACGTCACAATACGATGGCCAAAGCAGCAGTTCCAACCTTAATTTATGTAACTTTGTCATCAGCAAAGAGTTGATGCTACTGCTTTAATGCGACTCAACGCTGTATCTATTTGGAGAACTACGGTTTCATGCGGAAATTGTTTAATGCAAAATAGTCAATAAGACGTTGCGTTTTGATATCTTTAGAATGTTAGCTATGTCTTGCAACTTCATTTTTCGTTCGCCGAAAATAATTTCCAGATTATTTTTGCTTTTTATCCATCTGTCCACTCTATTCACCGTTTACCGTGTCCGTACAATCTGAATTTTAGAATCAACCAATCACAGACAAATTGTTATTTTTGAGAGAGCAAAGATGTCCTGAGACTTTTCAAGTCAACACTAAGCTTGAGCTATACATTTTCTCGTGAAAAACCAACCGGTGTTTTACCGAGACACGAAAGTCAATATTTTCCTCATTGTTTAGAGAACAAAAAGAGGAATGTCACTAAAGTCACTTTATTTCGCAAAAAGTTATCGAAATTTCTTGAAATTTTGACAGAAATCGTTTGAGAGTTTGATTTTTCTAAAATTTATATATATTTTTCTTTTGTCCAAGTTCCTTCTGGGTTTTATTAAGAGATGGGCTAAGAATTTAATGACCCGTTTATCTGCAAACTTCTATACACTGCCCTTGTTCGTCCAATCTTGGAATATTCTGCACCGTACTATTAATGTCACATTGTCTGAATTAAGTCTGTTCAGAGAAATTTTCTTCTCTTTGCTTTACGAGCGATCTGCCATGAGATCCCATAAGAATTCTGCCGTCATATGAATTTGGACTTAACCTGATACGATTACCGTCACTGATTAGAAGGCGGGAAATGATCGTGATAGTTTAGGTAGGTTAAACTGATTCGGGACTGGGTTTTCTCTTCTTACCTACTAACCTTAGTCGACCTCAAATTTCAAAATATTTATTCTAAATATTCCCGATGCTTTCTGATCAGCATATGATTATTAAGCTTTATTTGTTGCAGCTTATGTCGGGAAATCGATTGAATTCATTAGCAAAACCCTCGAATTTGTTTAAACATATAATAATACAAAAAGTCTTAGAAAACCATATGAATAAAAAAGAAATGAATTTTGAAAAGGAACCACAAGAATACCAAAGCGTGTCAATTGGCAAAAAAATGTTCTTTCCCTTTTAATTGAAAATTTCTTGAATTTTATTTTTTTCTTTTGTAGAAATTTGCGTCTATGTTGTGTATATATGTCAATGTTAAAAAGAAAAGAAAAAAAAAAGAAAAAGAAAATGAAAAAAAAAAACACGTACAACAACTGAAATTGGTTCGTGAGTTTTTATCTTAAAAATTTTATCCGTTTGCTTGCAACGCATGAATGATTTCACATAAGACCCTCAACCGAGTTTTCTTTTCTTATCAAGGAATTTAACGTACTGGATAACTGTATAAATTACAATAAATATATATGAATACCAAATGATGATTAGGGTCGAATGCTTTGATACCCTACAATTATATTCAAAGTTTTTGTGAAAATTCCTTACAAAACCTTAGGGATCCCTTGGAGAGTTTGTTTTAATTCAAACAAACTCTTGAAATTTTGCGAATGGATTCAAATAGAAAAAAAGTCGTATAAATTATTGTAGATAAAAAAATGTATACATTTTTTTGTATAACTTAGAAACGAAAAGGTGACCTTATAAGCAAAAAAAAAAACATCGTTTGTATGATAATTTATATGCACCCATCTTCTCGCACATTGACATGCATACATAGTCGTGCGTGGTATGCGGTAATAACCACTTTATACGTAACTTCTTTACTTTTTTTTTTTTTTCATTTTATTTTCTTAACACATCTGTTTATATTCAATGTTGAAAGCAGTAAGAGAAAATTCAAATTGTCTGCCGCAGTGACTGCCACGTCTGCCACTCATATGATAAGAATTAAGGATGTAATTCGCATTTCGATTTACGTATAGAATTTTATCTGTACATATACATACATATATGTATATGCATATATATGTTTTTTATTAAGTAAGAAAAAAAAACAAAACAAAAAAAATAAGCAAAAATTGATAATAAAAAAGACTTTGCGACTCCTTCCTTTTGGCGTACAACTGCCACGCGTTTCAATGGTATTCGTTGATATTTTCATTTGTATATGTAGGCCGTGGTTGCTTGCTGATTATTATATTCGCCACCACTACCGCTAGCAGTACTACTGCCATTGTGACTACTTACAAAACCACTTTTGTTGTTTTTACGTGATGCCTTTATATAGCGGCAGGGTTGCGCGCGCTTGATTGGATTTCTCATGGTGAATGCTTCTGTCTTGGCTAAGAGGCAATGGAGAGCAATTTTCGTTTTGTTATTCTGATTTATATTTTGTAATTTTGTATCCTTCAGTTTGTCCTTTGATTGGTAGGCTAAATTATGATAAATGTGATTTAAAAAAAAAACCAAAATTTAAATTTTAAAACTTTTATCAGATCTAAAATTTTAAATTCTTGTTTCGTAATAAAGAATAAGTTTAGTCTAGATGTCAGGACTTCTTTTTGTCTATATACGGGTTCTTAACCAGACATAACTTAACACCAACTCATTCA
>KK351223.1:108679-132554 GCA_000671755.1 Glossina brevipalpis
AAAGGCAGCATAGAGTTGTTGAAGCTGTTTACTTTTTTTTCCTTTTTTTTTTTGTTTGCTTTTTTTGTTTTCTTGTTTTTGTACTTCTTAATCTTAAATTTTTTTTCATCTTCCAAAAATTTTAAGAGGGTAATGTATCATCTTCTTATAGTACTTATTCACATTGGACATGACATGTGTGTGTCCGTTTGTGTGTATGTGCGTGTGTATTTTTTGTATGTGTATGCACATGTTTATCAACCCATATATATCTATGCTTTCATATAGCACAGATAGAATTATCCATCAGCCAGCCATACATGTGTACATGTGTGTTTATACACATAGATGTGACTGAAGCATGCATCCCTGAAATTATATTCACTGTTAAACAGACTCATCATAAAATTCGCTCGCTCGCACACACACACACACAAACACAAATACGCACGAACTCGAACGATATACCAGAAGGGAAAAAACATGGCCGACCAGACTTATGGCTGTTTTTGAGATATGGCGTTTGTCATCTGGTCTCTGCCTAATTTTCTTCAAAACAAAAAAAAAAAAAAAACAAAAATTTTAATTTCAATTTTAATTGAAATTAAATAGAAAAAATAAATTTAAAAGCAAAACTATACACACAACAGCAACATTTTAAATTATTTTCCATTTAATTGACGCTAATACTTGTTTTCAAAAAGCAAGAATGTTTTTGTGTTATTTGAACTTTCAGCTTTGTGGAGCCGAAGATAGGGGAAAGCGTTCAAGAGGGATAGAAAGTGTCTAGAAATAGATTACTTTGGTGCCAAGATTTATGGCTGATCAAGAATTTCCCGTTTAACATTTTTGTTCATTTTTCTCTCTCGTTTGCTTTTTTTTTTTTTCTTTTTAATTTGATACAATTTTTAGTTTACGACAAAATGCAACTTTTTTTTTTTCATTTGTTGTATACGTTGTTGTTTTTTTTTCTTTTTTGGCTCCAGTTGCTCCAAGTGAGAAGAAGAAAAATGAATGTGTCTCTCGGGTTTACAGAAATATATATATATGTATGTTATATATATGTATATGCATATATATATATATATATACACATACATACGTACATACATACGTATGGATATTTATATATATATTTATATCTCTGCGTGTATGTATGTATGTATGTATTTCTATGTATATATGTATGTATGTATGTATGTATGTATGTATGTATGTATGTATATATGTATGTATGTGTATTATATATATATATTATATGAAAATGTAGTGGTACTACATACATGTTAATGTCGTAAATATTCCATTTTTCTTCTAGCTCTACTAGCAAGTTTCATGAGGCGCATGATGATGGATTCGAACATGTTTTTTTATTTTCTGCTTTCTTTCATTATACATTTCATTTATGTGTGCGCGTTTATGATGCTGCTTATATATTGCAGTATACCTGTAGCATTTTGCTTCAGATAGTTTCGCTTGACTCTACTCATTTGATTGATTGTTTGTACAGGTAATCAAGCGAATATTTTCTAGACTTAATTTTGTAAAAGTATAATTACAGAATGCATTATGCATCCAAGAGACTTCTGAAACTTGGAGAAGGAAAAGTAAACTGAAGAATTTGCATATTGATTGGTGGTGTAACTCATTAGCATTTGAGGAATGTATCTTGAATTTTTAAATAGTGAAAGCTTGATACTTATATATATATATAATTTACATACGGCTTGAAAAGGTTACGCTAGTTTTATAATACACTATCGTTCAAAAGTTTGGACGCACATTTATTTTTGAACAAAATAAAAAAGATTGGGTTTATTGATGCCAAAAGACTCCCAAAACCATAACATTACCTCCATCATGCTTGATAATATGCTTGCTTTTGAGGTCCTCCCTTGTTTTGACTGGCGTACAAATGCATATCGTTTGGAGCCAAAAATTTGGACCTTCGTCACTCCAAAGGGCATATTCTTATTGGTCTATTGTTCAGTTTTTTTATGCATTTGCCCACGCTAATCTAATTTTCTTACTTAGAATTGTCAGTTTTGGTTTTTTTAGGAGCAACACACCGTCAGTCCCGCAGACGGTAAACGTTCTTCCTCGCGTATCATTCAGAGTTGCGGTAATTTGTGGTGCTTCTAAACGCCGATTCCGTTTAGTGAAACTCTAATACAGTTATCCTATTAGTTTGTTGTGGATTTGAGCCTACCAAACCTTTTTCTATTTTCACTTTTACCAGTTTCTTGTTCTAAAAATGGTTTTGAGTGGTCATATATATATATATTTTTGTATACATTCCTTGTATATATTCCTTCACTTGGTCTATTCGAAAGTTTGCTATTAGCAGACTCGGGCCTTTTGTTTAATTTCACTCAAGCTTCCTCTTGCGATCTTTTTGCATCTTTTCATTTTATATCTAGAGATCATACAATTTTCTCTTCTTTGATTGAGTTCTAATTGGCTTTTAACGCTTAGTGAGATTTCTGACATTTCCGTGTCGCTCTCAACGTTAACCATAGCCTATATTTATCGTGTTCACATCTTAAGGATGGCATCCGACCACGATTACCTTCAAATATATATACGTGACTCGATTTTTTTGCGTTTAAAGTACCACATATCGGAAGGAACACTTTATTTTTTTTCTACGCAAATAGATCTTATTTGCCCCATCAGTAGTTAGGCAGACTAAAGGCGAAAATCAAGTTCAATGAGAATATTTAAGATCCTGAGAAAAGTTTTCATAGGTCAACTAAAGTGGAAATTTTAACTCATCATCAATTAAAATTAATTCCAGAGAGAAGGAAAAATCAAACTAAACTGATTGCCGTATTCTGAGCAACATCACCGCGACGTCACGAGTTTTTGTTTGTTGTTTGCGTGAGTCAACCACATTGTTTCATAACCAAATTACTATTAGAGACTTTTATTAGGTCTGTTGCTCTCGAATATCATATTTGGAGCCTAAAGTTATGAAACTATAATAAGATAAACACGTTGTCTGTCTTCTCTTAAAACTAGCGATCGATCATAACGCTAGAATATGCTCTTAAGTCTCGCGAGAAATTTTATCCGGGTTATATGATCGCAGTTCAACTTATTTTTGATTAGGTTATTACATGGGTGGCAGTTCCAGAAATGGACCGATCGTTCATTTCAATAACTTGCGTTCTTTGACCAAGAGATGTTAATGCACGAATTTCATTAACATTTCTTGGGGATTGCAATTTAAAGATATGGAATCATGGATATATATATATGAATCGATTAATATAATAAAAGCTGAATCAATCCTAAGTTTTTCTGGCTGTAACATATATCCACCATTGAACGGACTGATGCCATATCAAATTGACTTTATATATAATAATGATTCAAAATATATGTAAACCTGGAAGATTTCTGTCAAATTTCTGGGTAACTCAGAATATTTGCATTATGTGACGTAGTGTATAATATCAGAAAATATCATACAATCAATCGGTTTGCCTTTTAAGTCTTGTTTTGATTGATCTGCGTCTGGATGATGACTTTTGTGTTAGCTGCACAGCTATACAGTTAATGAAAAGTACTTTAACTTGTGTTCTGGGACTTGTTCCGCGAATTCTATCTCTAATGGTATAGTGTCCATCATTTCTGTGTTTCTGCCCCTTTTCTTAACTTAGGAAAAACAAGTAAACGCATGGTCCCGTTAAGCCTTTAGTCCTGTTTAAGTCGATTTAAAACTTCTACTTAGTTAGTTGTTATTATAAATTCATTTGTAAATGCAAATAAAATTAATAGATTATTGTAGAACAAATATACAAGAGAAGCAATAAATCAGGTGACAATAAAATTAAATGATTTTTTTTTTATATTCGTTCTACAGCAAATAAACACATTTCTTTGCCAATGTATGTGCAAAGATCTTTAAGGAAAAAAAAAAGAATCTTTGAAATAAAAATAACAGAAACGCAGTTCAACAAATGTAAGACAAAAAAAAAAAAAATTTAAATCCGGTATTCAACACATCCTACGTTGAAATATAAAAAAAAAAAAAACAAAAACTCTGTCTGAAAAGCTTTTACAAATAATAATAACGATGACGATGACGATGATGATGATGATGATGGTGGTGGTGGTGGTGGTGGTGGTGGTTATGTGTGCACCATGTGTAGAGCTAAAGACATCTTCATTGTGCTCTTGCTATAGTCCTTAAGCAGCGTACAACAAAAATTACCCACATCTCTGAACATAAATGTTAAGTAAGCTCACGCATACAATTTCACCTAAAGAAATCCATTGTAGTTGTCTTGTCGTTTTGCTGATTTTGGATTAATTTGTTTTATATCGATATGTGGAAGAGGAAAAAAAATACTCTTAACTTGTTTTAAATAAAAAAAAAAAAAAAAAAAATAATTTCTTAAATTTAAAGATATGCATGGAACTTAAGTCGAAATTGAAACATCCTCTATTATCTTCAAAAATATAGTCCCGAAGGACAGATTTATAAAAGGCACTTACTATGACCCCCTGTCTAGTCTATAGGATATATTAAGGACACACAACAATTAGATTGTACAATGAAAATATTAATAGGTCAATATAAGGACGACTATTAGAAAAAAGCTCAATATTTTTTAGACAAGCTAATTTTTGTTGCCTTTTTTCTGTGTGTAAGTAAATATTTTCACAATTATACACAAGTATGCATATGTACATATGTATACATGTGTATGTACATCATCGTTATATGCGTCGCCCGCTTATGTGTGTATGCGCGAGTGTATGTTCCCCACTATATATTATAAGTATATCATCTTGTATTGAGCCATTTTTTTGGTGTCGTTTGCAAAAGTGAACTTGACTGGTGCTGAGAAGTTGTAGCTGAAGACTTGTCGTTATTATTGTTGTTAATGTTATTGTTGTTGTTGTTTTTGTTGTTGTTGCTGTTGTTTTTGTTGATGGTGTTCTTGTGATTTTATTTTAATAGTAAACACAATGAATGATATATGAAGTATTTCATGGTATGACATTAACAGTACACAGAACATGTTGTTCGCGTTATTTATTGAGTTTTCAGATACTTTAAAAGTATTAACGTAGATACAAATTATTATGATTAAAAGATTTATTGAGGGAGGAGATTTTCGAAATGTCAGTTTAAATAAACACGAGCACATACATAAAACTTGAATTTGAATTTGAATATTCACACCTAAGCAAGCAGCAGCACATTCATTATTCATACACACACACACATATATATATATATATATTTATATCTAATGATTGATAATTTTTTATATAAGAATTGTTTATTTAAATCATTAGTAGAGAAAGAAGTTTACTGAAATTAACAATTTTACTGAAATTCTTTATATTTCTTTGAAATCATCATGTAAAACCTTTATGAGCATATAAACGTGCTGGAAATTTTATACAGGAAATTAGTTGATTTTCTGAATTGTCTCCGTTTATAGTTATAAATCATAATTTCTGAAAACAATGACCTCAAAAAAGAAACTACATGCTCTTCGAGCAGATTTCGTTCATGGTCACAATTTCCTCGTTTTTCTGTATGCAGACGCATACACAGAACATAACATAAAACTCGGCCCTCATTTTTTATGTATATAGGCATACATAGATATATATATATATTATATATATATATATATACCTATATACCTGTTTTTGGTTTCTACGATTGTTAACAACATGAAAAAAAAGGAAAAAAAGACGCAAAAAAATCCACCTGAAAAATAAGTCATAAATCTTTAAAATAGTTTCATATAAACGTACACATATGTAGCTATGTACAGTTCACGGCATCTCAAATCAGGTTACGGGTATATATATATATACATATATATATATATATATATTTATATGTTTTTTTTAGATTTTTCTTAAGTCAAAAAGTCATGTTTTTGTTTGACGATAACACCGAATTTTAGCGTAGTTTTCAAAGTTAATTGTCCCTAACGAAGGACGCATATTAATTTTTATTGCCATACCAAATATGAAGAAAACAAAAGAAAATAAAAACAAAAAACAAAAACAAAAGCAACAACAACACAACAAAAATATGTGATTACATAACAGTACAAAATAACCAGTAATACTCTGCCGTTGTTTAGTATTTAAAGTCACAGTTGAACAATTATCCTTTGGATTGTGTTCAAGAAAACTTTATTAGTTGTAGTGTGTTCAGTAAATACAGGTGGAAAGAATTACATTCAAGGAAAGTGCAAGTGTTTCTTCATACATGCAATGTGATTTTAAACATTTTCATATTTTTTTCAAGGTCATTGTAAATCTAAAAAAATACCAGATTTTTATTTAACAAACTCTTAGTTAGTTACTACTTGATGATTTTCATAAATTTCTCAAGGTCTCAATATTCATATCGATTAGTAGTGTAGGTAATGGTTTTGTGCTTATAAATTTTCTTACGATCACACAATTATCGATCATTTGAAAACTGTATCTTTAGAAAATATCAAGATATGTTAAGTATTCAAAGTGAAAAATAAATTCACGGCTGATTTGAGGCATATTTAAACTTAAGAGATTATAACAGAGTGTAGACCCAATGCTATCTGCTTTGGTGAAAAACTTTTTCTGTCCATTTCCATCTGTTTGCTTTGAGATTTTATTTTTCCTGATGCAAAATAGAATGATCAAATTTTTTCTTTTTTATAGATTAAAATTTTGTGATTACATGGGCGATTTTCAAGTGACTTTTTAGATGAAAAAAAAAAATTCAAATTTGCAGGTTAGATTTTTTTTTTTTTTTTTTTTTAAAGCAATGGAGGAAGCCTTTAATTTCAGATTTATATCTCCAGTATCTTGATTATTTTTCAAATAGTTGGTCGTATCACTTTCTTCTTGAACATTCGAGAAGAAAGTGAGCAAGCCACCATACCTAGATTCTCAAACCCAATTGCGGTAGAGTTGATAAAAATATCAACAAAGACACATATGGTCGCGCCTTTTCAATCGTACGCTGCAAATTTATTTGTATTTATTGTATGGAATATTGATATATTTATTTATATGAAATAAATAAATAAAAAATTCCAATAGAAGAGCTTTTAAGTCAGTTTTGACAAAAAAAATTCAGCCGGCGGTTACTTCATATTTAAGCTACATTTTCGAAAAAATTTTGAATTAAAAATTTTGAATTAATTTTCCTAGTGAGAAATTCTACTCTGTACGATAAGGGAAGCTCAAGCTCAAGGAAGAATTGGCTTATGAAAGACACAACGGCTTCATTTCTTTTCTTAAGAAAACAAAAAAAATTTTATTTACAAAATTTTAAAAATCGTGCTTTCGTATGTAAAAATTAGGATATAAATAAATTCTTTCATTATCGCTGCGATTAGAAAATGTCTTCATTTATAGCAATACTTTTCCTTAAATGGTTTTTAAATCTAATTTTCAACATTTTATAGACTTATCTAGAAGCAAACTACCTTCAGTTTCAAACTTGATCTGCAATTATCGGGCAAGAGTGTAGACGGAAAATTCTCACATTCTCTCTGAGTATTTATGAGGGACTAAATTGAAAAAAATAAATGGAAGAGAGGAGAGTAATTAATACGAAGAAGTTTCTGAAGTCTATTTCCTTTAATTATACGAAATAATGACTTCTGAAGTAAAGTTCTTGTTTTCATATCTCCTTTAAGACTAAATAATTTTTTCCTACAATTAAATTGTGTACATTAATATGATAAGTGAGTATAAGATGTTAACTGACTTCGAGAATATACATTTACTACAAGCTTCAAGTTAATTGATTACTGATGACGTTTTTACAATCACATACTTGCTCAGTACAATTATTAATAATTAACTGAAGTAATAAATATTTATCAGAATTCATCTGAGAGAGAATTCACTTGAAAAAGAGAAGAGAAAGAAAAGGGAAACAAGTCAGAAGAACAGAAGGACGGAAAAGATGTCAATTTAGAAAAAAAAAAAATTTCTTAATTTATATGGCGTCCGACGGGTATATGTTCACTTCACAGCTGAGTTTGTATCGCTGAAGTGATAATAAAGCTAGGGAATCGATAGCATAATTTACGATAATTTCTAAAGGGAGACAAAACTCAATCTAAATGTAGCACACTTGTGATGTCTATCCGGAGCAAAGCCTTACTGTCCACAGGTTGTAACAATATTGAAGATGTCAGATTTCTACCGCTTGTACTCGTAAAAAATGGAGGAATTGATGATTAAGCTCGTTTTTCAAAACAAGAGTTTATTATTCCGTTTTTTTTTTTGTATGTATTTCGAATTTTTAATTCTTTCTTTGAAGCATTTGATTTGAAAATAATCCCTTTCCAAGAGAATTCTAAAAGCCGACAATCTGACTACAGCACAGAGAAAACCAATTCTACCATTCTTGGAGAATTGTAAAAGAAGGCGGACCAAAAGATTTGATCAACACGCCTGTCGATACTAACGGCTAAGTTTCAGAATGAAATATGTATGTGATTCAGAAGATTATGGATTTTCGATTATGTACACACACACAGAGAGGAAGAGAGAGAGAGAGAGAGAGATGGGGAGAGAGTGAGAGAGAGAGAGAAACAGACAGAGATGGAGAGAGAGAGAGAGAGAGAGAGACAGACAGAGATGGAGAGAGAGAGAAGCAGACAGAGATGGAGAGAGAGAGAGAAGCAGACAGAGATGGAGAGAGAGAGAGAGATAGATGGAGAGAGAGAGAGCGAGACAGATATGGAGAGAGAGAGACAGACAAACAGATATGGAGAGAGGGAAAGAGACAGACAGATATGGAGAGAAAGAGAGACACACACAAGTGTAGAGAGAGAGAGGGAAAGAGAGAGAAGAACTCCGTATAATCCACCTAATTTTCGATTTCCTGTTATATTTTTATCCGCTTTGACGGCTTTAAGGATTTTAAAGAAAGTTCGCCTAATAGACCGACATTCACTTGACTAAAGCTGAGCAAGAATACATATACTTTGCAAAGTCTGTAACAAGTATTTTGAAGAGCCGAAGTCTTTTGATTTTTGTTTAGATATATATCCGTCCTTAGGGAACATATATAACAGGTTATGTCCTTCACGATTTGATTAAAGTTACATAAAATGAGAAATTTTACAGATTTTCGTTGTTATACTTTCATCTATAAGCTTCGAATTATTTAAAAAAATCCATATTAAAATAAAAATTTAAAAATATTTAGCAACGAAAAATCCGAACCATATAAACTGGAATGTAATTTTCTATTTCAATAATAATATATAAAAAAAAAAAAACGAAATATAATTCTTGAAATTCTCCGCTTATGTACGGGTGTAGATGAATAGCTTCATATATTTTATATGGGTAAACATTTATATGGAGATATGTAGAGATATACATACAAACAGTCACATACTTTTGCCTTTAAATTTTGGTAGTTTTTCATAGTATTAAGGAATTTTTTTTTGTGTTTTTTATATACTCTTATATATGCGTCCATACTACTACACGTGTATATAGTTGTGACATGTTGCTGGGCATACACATAAATATATACATACAAGTATGTCAGTCTCCAAACCACTACGGTTATGGCTCTGTGCGCTGTGAATGTGCATGAACTCTGTAATGCGTTTATAGGTATATAGATATGCATATATGTAAGTGTGTGTGTGTGTGTATATACATATGTATTTAAATGTATCTGAGTATGTATATATATCCATATATATGCATATATATGTATGTATGTTTATATGCTTATATGCACGTGCATATATATATATATAAATATATATGTTTGTGTATTGCAGTTATATTCGTTTGTCGCGTATCTCTTTGCAATAAATCATTGTCACCCTCTTGTGTCACTGTGAGCGCCTCCTGCTGGGCTGCAGCAGAAGCAACCGAGAAACCTAAAAACTGAACAGCTGAACAGAATTTTCAAGTGTATTCTCCATTGGCGTAAAAATGCACAACCATCGTTTACTGAACTCAGTGCGCAGAAAACGAAAAACTTACCAAACTTACTGTTGAAAAAGAAAAAAAAAAAAACAGAAACAGAAACAGAAAAAAAAAACAAAAATGGAAATAAACGGGAACAACACAATGAAAAAAGCTACTCTGCCTAACAAGAACCACCAAAAACGCTTTGCGCCACATAAACAGTCAGCATAGCTTAGAACTGATATATACTCAACAAGCGGTGAATAATGGTGTGAATAGGATGTGGTTGAATTAAGAGAATGTTGCAATATCTACGAATGTGCTATGAAATCCTTGGATATTTTTCTTTCCTACGCCACAACGCACATACATCAAAATCAAAGGACAAAACGAAATTGCCATCGAAGTAAATACAGATTGCGAGAGGAATAAGCATTTTCAGTTAAACAAAAACAAAAAGAAAAGTAAAAACAAAAATGCTTATGAACACAATCGAATTTTGTTCACTTTAAGTAACCTCTTTAAGGTGCCAGAAAGAAAAAATAGAAATAAATATATGAATTCGATACTGGAGTCGAAATTATTTCAGAGAATTGTGAACTTTACAAAAATTCTCCCATGCACAACTTTTCTGTTTCTGTTGGCGACTGCGATGACAAGTGAGTGCTGTGGCCAGACAAACCTAGAAGTTAGGCTAAGCAGTAGCGATTCCATTATTTTTTTTTTTTTGTCAGACATACAAGCATTTTTACACATACATCATGCCCTAATACGAAGAGCAACATCAGCTGTTATTGATTCACAAAACGGTTTTAAATTCTTCTTTTTTACATCGTTGTTATTAGTTATTATTGTTCTTTTATTATTGTTGTACAAAAAAAAAAGAAGAATTTTGCATGAGAAAAACGATTGAATGGGGAAAAAGGTAGAAAACTAGGTCGATATTTAGGAAAATTTATTTGCAACGCTGTCTACATTTCTGAATGATTCGTACTTTGAATATTCAACTCACAGATTTAAGAATTCAACTTTAAAGAAAAAAAAAGATTTATTCTTCTAGCACAATTTTACAGTTTTCATCTAAAGAGTTTAAACTGGGGCCATTCACAAATCTGGAATTTAACTCTAATAATTCTATAATAATTAAATCCTTTCATCACCAATAGTTTTTTGTTTAAAAGAAGTTAAAAAAAAATTATTTAATTTTCAAAAAATAATTTTAAAAAAAAATTTTTTTCAAAAAAAAAAAATTTATTTTTAAAAAAAAAAAACTTAACAACAACATTTTTTTTGAGAAAAAAGAATATATTATTATAAAAAAAAAAAACTACAAATTTTTTTTTAGAAAAAAATTTATTTTTTTTTTAAATTCTTTTTTTACGCTCAATTAATTTCCGTCACAGTGCACTTGAATGGATTTATTTTCCAAAATTTTTCACATTAAGTTCATAACACAGTCTTCCTTATATAAGACGATGTCAAAACGAGTGAAGGGCTGTAACCCATACAGTTTTGATTAGCTTGCGAAGCGGATTAGAATCCTCTAAGTAGGAAGTTAAAATTAGTCTTGAAACAGCTTAAGATAGAGAAGCAGACAAGTTCAAGATTTATTTTTCTAAAATTCCTAATTTTTATATTCGCTTTTCTTGCCAAGGGAGTTAAAAAGCAAAACTCTTAAGAAAGAAATTAAAAGTAGACTCAACTAGCTTGTTATCTTCTTAAGGTGGTTACGCTTAAAACAACCTCTAAAGGGTAAGCAGCTAAGGTTGATCTTGAACTCTTAGCTCTTAGCTCTTAAAGTGGATTTGAAATAAATACTTAAAGTGATTCATTTTCTTTGCTTTATATCTTATTCTCTCGCATAGGTATCAAGTAGTTCGGCTAAAGCTGCATAATGAGGAATTCTTTAAAATTAACCTAATTGGAATGTCAAATTTTGCTTACGCGTCTAATGAAATAGAAAAAAGTTTTATCAGCATTTTGCTCTCCTCAGCATTAATATTTCATAAATATTATCAGCAAATAAATAAATGTGAAACAATGAGATAACATATAGTTATAGAATATACGAGAGACTAAAAATACTTTTATATCAAATAAAATTTAAAAAATTTTCTTTTTTTTCTCTACCCACTCATAAGTAGAAAATAGAAGTTCATACTTCGTGTTTAACAGTTCGATATGTCGGAGACGCTATATAAGATATTCAAGTACATTAAAATTCTAGATCTTTTTGGGAATGTCCGGGTATTCACCTATTAGAAGATGATTTGTTAAGGCAAACATTAAAGTTGAGATAAACAGCTGGAAATTTTCAATTATAGGTTTCCCTTTTTTTTCGCAATAAATGGAATAAATTTGATGTATGTATCCATGATTTATTCTAAGGTTAATTACTTTGCTTTCTAACTTTAATTTTCTTCTTATTCAAATTCTATATGATTTCTATAAGAACCGTTTCATATAAATATAAGCGGCAAGATGGGAACCTAAGCAATTAATTTATTGGTTTAAGGACTAATGAAGGCTGCCTTGTGAATTTTACACCTTTTCTTTTTTGCTTTTTTAGATGATCCCTTAAATAATCAATAAAAGATAATTAAAACATTTTATGAGAAAAGAAAGAAGTCTTTAAGTAATTGATTTTTCGAATGTGTGAAGTTACTATTTGTATAATTATTTTGCAACCACCGCTTGCTTAAACCCTTAATTGCATTCTTCTCGAAAGTAAATTTATCTTTACAGCATTCAATTCTCAATTGACTGATGTTGAATTTATTTTTTTTAAGAAGGTCAGTAGAACTTTTTTTGATTGGTTGGTTAGCTTCTCAATTTATTTAAGTTTATTGACATAACACCTCAGGAGATCAAGAAGGCATTTGAAGCCTTATGTGCAGGATATTAAATCGCTAAAACCACCCTTGCGTCAGTTGCATAGGCAAGGAAGTGCCATTGTGATTTTTTTCGACACCTAATGTGCCGCCATTTTGCATTTAAAAATTTATTACAAAATGTTCCCAAGTATCTCAACGATTATACAGACATGTGCAAAAAATTTCTTCCAATATATTGAGTAGTCCTTTCCAAGTACGCTTGAGAATCTTATCCTTGACATAGTTTTGAGAAGGTAATGTTACCCGCTAAGCAGTTGAAATAGGTTTCTCGTTTTAAATAAGAAAATATCACAATGACTCTCAAGATTTAATTAAAAATATTGAACTATTGACTTATACGTCTCTGAATGCATAAATTACTGTAATCTCATTTTATGTAAAGGCAGCATTTTCTATTGAGATATGTTTAAGATGTGTAGAATACATATAAATATCAACTTTCGAGTTTTGCTCTTACTCCAAATAGCTTTAAGTCCTTATTAGTAAAGGATGTCTCAATAAGACTGCACTTTTCGAATTTTGTTTCATTTTTTTTCATGCAACTCTGAAATTTGACAGCTGTCAATTATGATTACTTTGATTATTAAAATTGGGGTTTTCTGAAATCTCGGGTTTATCTGAAGAAACCAGAAACAATTCTTGAACTCAAGGCCGAGATCCGGCATTTCCAAAGCGGTGAAATACAGCCGCATCTTTGCCGAAAAGTAATCGAAAATTTTATGAAAAGAGTATTGGTCTATAATCCGAATCGCGGAGCCATTTGCTGTATATTTTATTCTATGTTTAATCGGAATATATTTACCTTACAGTGCTATAAAAGTATCTCAACTCACAAAAAGATGCGTTTTTACTATTAAATGAAATATTGCAGCCTTATTGAGACACCGTTTATTATATAAATCTTTAGCAAAAGTTGACTGAACTTCATTGTTATATAGGAGGTTGATTAAAAACTATTGAGATTCCCATAAATTAGAATAACTATAATGGTGTAAGCCATTTAAATTTATTTATTCAGGAATATACCAATTGTCTACATCGCCGCATGTATAATATATATTAAATACAACATTTCTTTGGATTCTTTAAACTAATAATTAAATTCTTGTATTCTTTTTTGCTATTAATGCGAACAGAACGAAACAACAATAAACAATTGATTAATTTAAACATACAATGAATGAAATATTAACATATAATGATATGTAGACTTTTCGTTTGTGTACAAATGTGAGTGTAAAGATCTTAAAATTAAAGCCGAATTAAAGCCAGAATATTGGCGGTAAGTGTGTAAGCATACAAACATTGACCACATACAAATAATTAAATATATTTATATATGCAACGCACACATATACGTATGTGATGTATGAAACGTATTGGTGGCTTGTTGTATCCATATTCAACAGTCGAATAAATTTTAAATAACTTAAATGTATACAAGAGTTTATTAAAAAATTATTGAGACATTCATTGACATGAACTTTTTTTTAACAATTACGACGGTTTATAGACCAAGATTTAAAAAAAAGGGCGTATTTGCATCCATCTTAAACCTTTGTGACCCATTGGGATAAACTGACACAACTTATATATTTTGGCAGTGAACTGGTGCTTTAGTCATGTCCTTTTTTACACCCGTCTATCTGTCTATCTGTTCTAAGATGAAAAATTTGGTCTCTTAAGTTTCAAAAACCTCAACCTTAAGTTTACATCTGTCTACAATCTAGGTGCTTTGTATCTTATTATTAATGTCATATATGTGATGACATTCATATTGTATTACTTACTCTTTACTATATACTCTTAAGGTATATAAAAGTTATTCTTCGAAAATATTACTTGTATTGTGTTGTTTTTTAATATCTGCTTTCCATAATTACAGCTGTAAGACTTTGCTTAGAAGAAAATTTTGATATAAAAAGTTTTATTTTTATCCCTGCCAAGTCCAATAAATATTAAAATATTATATTAAAATCAGGTGAATCTGTCCATGAGTTCATTAACAATGCGATGTCTACATTCTGATCTTGTTGCCTTAATCTTAGATGTTATTATTGTGATGTGTTTGGACAATTCGTACTGCGAGATGTAGTGTACTCGTCCCTGCCTCTAGCCCTCCAACTTTAGGATTTTAATAGAAGCCTCAACCATCCTGGGTCTGGAGCAACATACCATGTTTGCGCGTTACGAAATGTTCGCCGAACGTTTGGTATCTAAACTCTACAAATTACCTCGCATTCACCCTTTCATAAAATTTGCAAGAATCCATATCCAAGATACCCAAGGTTTTCAGGTGATACCTGACAGAGTTGTGACCCGTTTAGAAGCCCGTGGCCAGTCGCAGGCTGCTTCTATCAATCTGAAGTATAGCGTGCTTATCACTGTACGCCTGTTTAGCAATTTGTGGATGAAACGTCAAAAAATTCTCGCTCTTTCGGGGCAAATCAATTATAGATTTCTTCTTTTACTTTTCTGTGCGAATCAAAGCTATGCTAAGTAAGCGCCAGACTCATCGATACAAAAGAAATTTGAAATTGAGTCTGCCGAGTAAGCTGCATAGATTAGTATTTCCAAGCTGAGTACTACCGACATGCAGCGAATTGGTTTTGTTACATGGATATGGAATGGGCGGAGGGGTTGTAACCAAATTACTTCCTGCCTTGTTACCTTTTTTAAACAACGAAGAGTTTCAATCGATTAACCATTCCAGCAACAGCTTATAATGGACCACACGCTTATAGTCGAACCGTGTACATCGTTTTTATGTCAAAGCGATACGGCCTTTGCAGTTGATGTGGACGGCACGCCTGGATTTACTCAGTAATATTCACGTCAGAGATTCTTAAAATAAATCAACTTTTCATCCGAAAATGACCCTTTTTTGCATCGTTCGAGCAAAAGAAAAATGCCGCCGACGAGTGCTTTTTATGCGGCGTAAATCTTGACATGTCCATGGTTGGAAAATACATTTTTGCGTAACGATATATGACCTGATATAACGAGTCGTTATTGCTGAAAAAAGTCCAAGCGATAAAAAACGCAATTTCAGACATGTATGTCCACCGTACGTGGTGTATCAAACCACCAAAAACTACGTATGGGGAAAAACTATCATTTAAGCAGTGCCATATTAAGTGCTTTATAAAATCCAATGAATGCAATAACATAAGTACCGTTAATTAAGCTCGAATATGAAAATTGAATATGAAACGTAGCACAGAAAAAAAATGTAAGAACAGGACGGGCAACAATCTTTACCTTTTATAATTAATTGCAAATGCATAGATATAGAAAAGAAAGTTTATTCCGTCGTATCACGTTACGCTTGCAATTATAAATATATATGTTACTAGGATTGTATTCGAAGCGAATACAATTACTTCCTTCGTTAATTCATAAAACACAAGTAAATAAATCAATTTGATTAGATAATCAATTCTCTATAATATTAATGCATATTAAATAAAAGAGAATATAATGATAAATCTTTGTGATAATAAATTCAATTTTACAAATGTTCTCGACTTGTTTCTGATGAGTAAAAACTAAACTAAATCAAACTACAGAGACTTAAAGAGTAACACAGAGCAGCAACAAAAACAAAACTATGTTCACATAAAACATAAAGCTCACATGCGCAGCAAACGATTGCAATGTTGAAAACGGAAGTAAATATATACATATATATATACATATATATATATATATATATGCATATACATATGCATTCTTACATGCATCGGCATCAGCACTTAAAGGGATTATTTCCATAAATGTATACATACATACAAACAGACCTACAAACATACCTACAAACATATGTATATGTACGTACACATATACATATACTATGCGTGTTTTTCTGCATCTATATAAATATGTACTCATGAACCTAGAGGAGAAATGTATCATAATTCAAAAAGCAAGTAAAACCAAGTTCAAAGCAACCATAACTTTTCAAATTCTGCATATATTGTACGTACAATGAAATTATTACATTTTAGTTAAGTCTACCGCACATACACACACACACACACACACACACACAAACACATACATTCACTCGTAAGCATAAATGCGACTCATTCAATTGTTGTATATAGTGTTTATGTTGTATGCATATGTATGATTACATTCTCTGTCTGTATTTTGCATCATATGTATGTGTATACTTCATATTAGTGTTTGTAAAAGCATAAGTATTTGCAGTAAAATTTATGTAAATGTTTAATAAGCCTGTCAACAACATCAACATCATAAATGTATTTCAGTTCTTTTTTATTTATTTTAGAGAGTAATCATATGATATATCGCAAAAATATGCATATATACACAGACACAAACTTACCTACTCACACGTACACACACACGCACGCACACACACACACACACACACACACATGCATAAACGCATAAAATTAATGAATGCTTTTTCCATTAATAATTTACGCACTTCGATGCGAGGTGTGAAAGTAAATTAAATTGAAGTTCATCATAAGGATAACAAAGCATACAATTAATAAAGTAATCATTATACCCTATAAGGCTAACAGGACATAACAAATGTTAGTTTAAGCGATTTAACTAACTTATAATATTTATATATATATATATACAATTAAGACTCCTTATAAATTGGTTCGACTGTCACGCTATCTCTGTATCACTATGTCCAGAATGTAAAGGAAAAAGTTATTAAAATGTTAAATAGTCTCGTAAACATATCTAACTTTGTTTTATAAATTCATTAATTTGTACTTGTAGCTGGCCCTTAAGTGTACCCCTCTCTCGTTCTTAATTAATAGGATTCAGACTGCGTGAAATATATAATTAATGTTACTTCAAATGTTTATAAAACGCAAACCCATTCATCTTATTATATTTCTTTATTTATTTATTTAAATTTTATTCATTTGTTGCAAACAAAGTTGTACCCAAATGGGAGTTCACAAGTACAATCGTTAAATATCTGTTCTGAAAATGAAGTATATAGCGTGAAGTTTTTACCATTTTTGTTTCCAGCTTCCTCGTTTTGCAGACTAAAAGCTAAAGCTTGTTAGCCAAGTTATGATTTAATTGAAACCTGTTATGAAGAGAGAACGTAAAGAAGTCTTCTATTTATCGCCATTTAGTCGATGATGTCTTTATACTACAGTTTCAATTAGTACGTATAAGCTTTTGTCTTTTCATAAGGAGAGCATGTTTAAGGTCGTGGTGGTGGTGATGCCTTGAGAAGTAGTGTCTCTTTCAGTTTTATCTCAATAAATATCGTTATAGTTATAGAACTTAATTTTGATCGATGGACTTAAAGCATTTTTAGCTAAATTTTCGTACTACAAACCTCAACAATTCCTGTTTTTTTCCTTCCCTATTATGTAAATTGTTCCAGATTTCAGTCCCGACCTTCACAAGTTTTAGGGGTTTGGAATTGCGGCTGCAGTCTACAGACAAATCATATAAAAATTTTCTTAGTATGTTAGATTGAACAGAAAGTTTCTTGATCAGATTATTGTAATAACTTCTTTCGGTTTCGGGTATAAGAAGAGCTGAGGCACTGTATTTCCAAGAAAGTCTAGTCTTTTGGTATTAATTTTCTTCCGCTAATGAAACAGTAGAAGAATATTCATTCCACGTTAGTTGCTTCGTAGTATTATGCTTTTATGTTGCTATACTAAATTAAATTTTATTTTAATATTATGCACACTCTGATTCTATCTTTGGAAAAATTTTACTTTAAATTGCTTTGAAAGTATTTTTAATAGTTCTTGTATAGAGAACAAAATGCTTTGCGATAGGGCGGAGCTTATCTTATTAATTTTCTATCTAATAAAAAAAACTAGCCACTGACGAATTTAAGAATTGCTTTATAGACAAACAAATTTAAAAAAAAATCTCCAGATAAATAATTTTTATGATATATGTATGATATATTTATGATATAATATATATAATATATTTATGATATATGATATATATATGATATGATATATATGATATGATATATATTTTATATGATATTTATGATACATATATGATATGGTATATGATATGAGATATAT
Source organism: Glossina brevipalpis (assembly GCA_000671755.1). Lineage (NCBI taxonomy): Eukaryota > Metazoa > Arthropoda > Insecta > Diptera > Glossinidae > Glossina > Glossina brevipalpis. The sequence continues at coordinate 127,539 of KK351223.1, forward strand.
ATATTATATATATGAGATCCCGTATTATGGGCGTGTTATGAAAGTGATGTAATAAATAGCTATAACTTTACACTTTCGGTACATTTTCTGTACAAATGAACCATAATTATTTTATTCGATTCATATCAGTTGTATGAAAGGCAATAAAATTAGTGCGACATCGATTACAGTGGTTACCCATATCGTAAGCACCGCTCAATAAACTCTAGAGAAAAGTGTGAGGGAATAGCAGAGAGAATAGATCATGTGATCCACATCCCCATTTCCCATTTAAATTTTTTTCTTTTTTGGACGAGATTTTCAAACTTTTTCAAAATAAATTTCGTATCGTCTCATAAGTAAGGCTGGGCTTATGATAAGCTATACCTGGCCAGTTTACATTTCTCCTCGTCTTGATATGATTGAACGATATATTAGATTTTTAAATATTTTTTGTACTGCAGCAACATGTAGATTAAGATAAACTTCAAAAGAAATGACAAAGCGACGGATTTTCTTCTGTCTAATAAGCCGAACACTTTCGTAATACACACGTGGTTGTATCTCATCATAAAAAGTCCTTTGTAGTAAGATATCGACAGTAGTATGACTGGATCGTGTGCTACCTTCATCTCAGGAACGAAAATGTAGAATAAGAACATTTTGCCGGTTCGAGAATTTCCGAAAGCATCATAATGTGACGGCATCTGTTAGGAGACAGGAAAACCTAGTGACGTTTAGCACCGAAATTGCAACAAATTTTCTCTATAAATACACCAAATATGCGTCGCTTGATAAATTTTTTAAATTTTTTTTTTTATATATACTTTTACATATACTTTTTTATACTATTATGTTATACGTAATAGTAGTACGTAGTAGAATTTTAAAAGGCTTTTCTAAAAGGCTTTTTTAGACTTTACATCATTAAGATAACTCCGTAGGAAGCGAAAAAGATAGTAGTCGGACATGTGTCAAGCACGGATTTTACGCATTAATGACGAATGGAAACTTCTTAAATCTTTACCAACTTTTGCCGTTTCATTAAAGATGCGTGCGATCTAGTGTGCTCATGATGGAATTCTATTTTTTTCGTATTGATTACTTCTGCTGACCTGACCGCAATTGAATATTTTAACTACATTAGCGGTTGGCTGTAAAAAGTTCGCAATGCATTCGATTCGATTCCAATCTCATCAAATAAAAAGCATTATTTTACTTAAACTTTGCCGCCGTTTCTGCAGCTTCATCTAGGGTGGTGCTTTCTATCATTGTTACATCTGATCCCACTTTCCATCGCTCACTATCAATCTTTTTAAAACGGGCGGCAGCTTTAGCAGCGATTCGCAGATTGTTTTACAGGTTATTCCTATGGTATCCACAGGATCTTATCCAGCCTTGCGTAAATGATTCCAAAAGTTTTTTGGTGAATGATTAGTTCCGCAGCGACATCATAGAAAAAAGGCTCGGTTCTTCTTTAATTTTCCAAAGGATTTGATCGACTTTATCAATAATTGATTTACCAGAGCGCGGCGCCGTTTTAATGTCGGCATATGGTAAGCGGAAATGAGCACCAAGTTTGCGTGGCATTGTTTTTATAGCGAAATGTGCTCAAACTGAACGCCACAAGTTTTTTTTTTATAAATCTTTGAAATTTTTTTTTGAATCGGTAGCCGATATTCTCAAAAATATGATTCAATTTCATAGCGCTATTATTTTGAAATGGTTTTATGTTAAATTATTTACAGACTCTTAATTTTCATATACGCATAGCATAGCTTTCTTTAGTTTAGAGATTCTAAAGCTAAGCTAACTGAAGTCAAGGAAAATTCCAAAAGAAAAGTTTTTCTTTTATTTAATACTCAAATCACATTATGTAATGGTGTCTTCGAAAAACATACATTTCGAATTTGCTAAAAATTGCTCCATGATCCATCCCATGATTCTAATATCGTTCAAACATTTAAAAAAAAAAATACATTTCATCGCGTGGATCACTTGATAAGCTAATAAACATGAGTCGATAAGAAATGTATGTTGTCTACTTGTTAGGCCAAGAAAATAGAAAAATATTTTAGGCTGCTTCAGGATATCTGAGTAATTTTTTTTTTTTTTTTAATACCGAAAATATTTTGCTAAAACTAGCACAATTAAGACAGTAACAGTTTCCTTGTGAAAGGAACTCTAATGCAGTATATTTAATATTTACTTATATATATCTAGATCTAGAAATCATCATCAACAACATAACTCATTGGTTCGAAAAATTTAAATTCTTTTGTGAAAGTTAACAGAATTTAACAGTAGTTGCACTTACTTGGTAATCCTTTGAGTTCCTCTTCTTGCTTGCTTTCTTTACGTTCTATTTACTTTATGTTATGCTCTTTTATGTTATATTTCACTACTTTTCGTTATTATTATATTTAACTATTGCAACACTTCTCATACACTGTATGTGATTATTACTTACTCTACTCCCCCTTTTTTATTCTCTCTTTTTGCTTTCTTTCCTCCTCTTATTTTTTTTATTTTATTATTATTGCTTTACATTTGATTTGAACACTTGTGCTGTGCACCCAAAACACTCATGCTTTTTATCGTTCTTCCTTGCTTTCGCAAATTACCGCAAACAGTGGGATCAGTTCAATGAAATTATGGAAAATATTTATTATTATTCATTTAAAGGAGTAAAGAATATGACGTAAAGTTTTCCAGATATTCATTAAAAGAAAAGCAAATGTTTCGTAATCATATTTTTTTTTATTTTTTATTTATTTATTTTTTTTTTTGCTTGTTTTCCTTTCCAGCAATATTTTTAGAAATTTTTCCTTTTTTTTTTTACAATATTTTTAAAAAAAAATATTTTGAAATTTATTGCTATTATATTTGACTAGAGACTGATGATGAACATTTTTAGAAGTATTTATTTTTTTTTTAACTTTTAGTGTAGAATTTTGTGCGGCAACTAATTGAATAATAATTGTTATGCAAAAGTTTATGTACGACGACAAGATTTAAAATGTTTTGAGAGTTTATTGAAGAAAGTTTCATGAAAATTCCCTTTTTTTTTGTTGCTTTTTCACAAAGTACATATATGTGCATAGAATAATTTGGCATAATATTTCATATATACGTAAGTAGTTGTTGCAGTTTGTGAGAAAATCTTTTATAGAACATTTTATTTTATACGGAATTTGAAAATTCTTGGCACATAATTTTTTTTAAATTAATCATTTTAATTACATATACATATAAATGCATGTATATGTATGTTGATGTATACATATATATATATATATATATATTGCACAACTTGCTTTTACATTTTTTATTTATTTATTTTTTTTTAAATTTGTTTTTATAAGACAAATATCCACTACTCACAGAACGAAGTTGTTTAAGTTTTAATTCGATTCAATGAATTCTTTCGCTGTATAAAGATCGTCAAGAAATATTGCTGATAAACCCCGCGCGCTTTATTTATTCATTTATAATTTTTTGTTTTGATTTTTTTTCTTTTTTTTTTTTTTTTGCTCTATAGCCACAACACACGCGAGGTATTAATGCATTTAACAAATTAACCGCCTCCGCTCTAGTTTACGTTATGAACGTAAACACTATTGCAATTATGTTTTATGATTGTTTTTTTTTTCTTTCTTTTTTTTTCCTTTTTTTTTCTTTTTTTTTGTTAATTCTTTCTATGACTGATGGCTTTGGCCGCTGCTGCCGTGTGTACACCTTGCCGTTAAATTATTAAGGTTGGCTGTTCGCTTTGTATTGTATAGCTGATTAGTCTGAGGAAATATCTTTACTAGCAGCTAGCCAGTTAGGTAGCCAGCCAACCAACCAGCCAGCCAGGCAGCCCGTTTTAGGGGGAAGATGTAAAAGGGTTTACGCTTAATATTGCTTAGTGGTATCAAAAAAAAAAGAGGAAAAAAAACCTCCCACTGTTTTGTAATGTAAATGTCGAAGTTCTAGAATATGCAAAACACTATCACTTGTAGTAGACAGTAGATAAACAGATAAACAGATGAACAGACCAACGTATGTAACCGTAAAATAAATATAAGAATAGGAAACTAGTATTACCCTCCACGAACAGTTCTCTATCTATAGTCTACCATGGTCTCTTTAAATTTTTGTTTATTTCCTCCGTATGCATAGAGATGTATTTTCTCATACATGTGTACATACGTAATTCACTGGTATAGGTCAACATACATATTTATATATATATATAAATATATATATGTATAAATATATATATGTATACATATATACATATATATACAAATATATAATATGTATTTATATGTATGTATCTGTAGTTGTGGTGTAACAGTGAAGCAATATTAGTATTTTTTATTTATTTATAGATTTTTTTTTTTTTATTCTTATTATTATTATTATTATTATTATGATTTTTTATTGCTATTAAATTGTATGTTGATTTGATGTTGATTTCTTTACGACTTCTATCGAACTAAACCCATAAAGTATACAATTCGTAGCGTATACATGTTAAAAAATCCCGAGCAAACAACTGCTGGCAAAGCAGGCAGGCAATGGCAAGCAAGCAAGCAAAGCGTACGAGACGCGCGCGTTCAACTCCTTCGATTGATGCATACACATGTATATATCTATGTATGTATGTATGTATGTACATACGTACCTACGTACGTACGTATGTATATATGCAGATGTATATTCATAAATACGTACATTTACGTATTTTAATCCAGATAGAGACCAACAAAAACGGTAGTAGTACGCTCGCTCTAGTGTTTTACGTTCACAGAGAGTAGATGGTCGGTCGTCGATCCTACATGGTACACGTACGCGTACATCGAAACGGACGGTATCGTATCACATATGTGGACACGTCAACAGTGGCAGAACTGAAGCAACTGAAACCACAGTAATAAAGCAAACAGTCAGTAAGCCTGCCAAGCGGTTAGTTAGTTTTATAAAAGCCAGAGCACATAATACAATTGAAAAGAAACCCAAAAATATAACAGCAGCAACATGAACAACAAC
>KK351223.1:139467-151483 GCA_000671755.1 Glossina brevipalpis
TGTCTGCAACCCTACCCATTTCCAATTGGTAAGACATCAGGCCGTAAACAGGGAGGAGCCGAACTCATAAAGCATTTTCATTGCATTTTTTTTTTTTTTTTTTTTTTTTTTTTTTTTTTTTTTTTTTTTTTGTTATTATTTTGTGTGATGGCAGGCAGTTACTGTGCAGTGGCAGCGCCTGTAGCAACTATACAACTAGCAGTACTTATGGTAATAGATAGATAAGAGCACCAGACCAGCGAGCACATTGAGCACTGATAGTAAAGACGATGTCTGCGAGAGTATTTCACACACACATAAAGATGAATGACTGTGTGCGAAAGGGAGCGAAGCATACAATTATTGATGGGTGCGAATGAACGCGAATGATGACGAGGATGCGTTAAGTGTGACGAATTACGTTATTACTTTGTGAGCCATGTTGTTTTGCTGTTGTTGTTGTTTTGTGTTTTTCTTTTCTGTGCGTGTTTTATTGTATGGTACTGTTGTGCATGATGTTTTGTTTTTGTTGAAAACGTATGGTTCTTGCATAAATTTTAACTGAAAATATTCTTACGTTCGGTAAAAGAGCAGTTGTTGAGCTGCCGACGTAAACAATGTCGTTTTCTGATTTTGCAAATTGCTAATCATATTTTATCACTTCTTTCGAGTTAATTTTTTTATTTTTTATTTTTTATTTATTTATTTTTTTTTTTTTTGTTTTGTGCGAAACGTGTTCTTTGAATTCTAAATTTTTCATATAATATTATGAGGGATTATTTGCAATTAATGAAATAACTTTGTAGGAAAGTGTTGCGCGCTCGTAGCTTCTCGAATATTAAAGTGCATAACTATTAAACTGTCTTTACTTACGTTTGGATAAAAAAAAAAATAAAGGCTGTTTAGAGAGCACCTTAGTTATGATAACTAATTTTGCCTGGAGAAGAAATATTTATGTGAAGAAGCGAAAAAATATTTATGTACTACTTTCATTTACTTTTAATAATTTATTTTCGATTTTTTATGTGTTAAAAGGAAATATAGAGAAGCGTTTTTTAAATCACTTACATGCGTTGTAAATTCATACATGCGTGACATTATAATTCGATTAGGCTTAGGATGGGTTAAAAAGTCACAGAAGAACTTATGGCCTCAGATCAAATTGAAAATGCACAATGGATATTTTTTTGTAAATACAATAATTAAAATTTTCAAACAATTTAGGAAATTAAGCTTAAAAGTCTTAATAAGTTTTCATCAATAACTTCACAATCTGAATTTCTTGCAACAATATAAGGCGACAAGACCGTTAGTGAAATACAATTTGAAACAAGACAACGCTTCGTGGCAAAGATAAGGAACGGTTGATTGACTTACTTATATATATATATTTATAATAAACAAAAAACTATTTTTTTTTTTTTTTTTTTTTTTGTAAAAACAAAATTAATTAGTTTTTTTTTTTCAAACTACAAAAACTAATTTGGTAAAGATTAATTCTCTCTCACCATGGGTCCATTGATAATATTACAAAAGTTAATAGACAGATGGAAATAAATAAATCCCATATGAAAATTTGACTTTAACCCAAAGTGAAATATGTGTTCCGAGCAGAGGTTACAATATTTCTATATGATGTTTGTATATTCGAAATATAAAAAATTTTTAAAATGCGATTGACAAGCGAAAACATGTCTTGTTATTAATAACGCATTAGATTTCATATCATATAAGGTTATCATGTTTCGAAAAACTCATTTTTCTTTTTCTGTATTTTCAATAAACTCTTTCTTATAACTACAGCATTAGGAAGTAATACAATATTGGAAAGATAATGGTTGCGCACATCCATAAAGTAACTCTTTGTATATATATATATATACTTGATGAAACCGTATCTTGTAGTTAAAAAAAAAAAAAACAAACAAAAAAAGAGTTCCATTGTTTTGAGTAAAACAAAACTAGACTCTCCTTCTTTTAATCATAATAAAATTCTGTCGATTTTTTTATATATATGCTAAGGACTTTTCGGTGTCTTTCAGTCTTCAATTTTATGTTTGCGTTCATTGAACTGAAAAAAGTATAGTTTGTCAAATGATCATTAATAAATTCATTTCATTTAGAAAATTCATTACTTGAAATTTTTTCGAAATTTGGAATCAAAATTAATTTGAACCTTGGTAAGGTATCATTGGTATTTACCAAGAAAGCTTTAATAATTTCTTAAGTCTGCAATGAAAGTTACGTGAGGCCTCAAGACGTCACTATGGATAGATAGGTCAGTCACATAATGGAGTACGACATATTATTTACCAAACGAACTAACTGAGAATTTCTTGCTAATTAGCAGACCTGAATTAATAACTTACCCTTTGAATTGTTGGAATAATAGGATTGAACTTCGTGATTCGTGATGAGACATTAAACTATCCGATAAAGGCCCATACAAATACTTAAGCGATTTTTCAAAAATGCATGTCACGACATACCAACGGCTCATTCTAAAAAGTATTTTTTTTTTTTTAGTGATTCGCACTAAATGCTTACTCTTTCTAAAGTGGATCACAATCGTTGGGATCGCATCCTACTGACGTTATTCATCAATTACTTTTTATGCCACAATTTGTAATTAATATTAATACAAGAGATCGGTCATTAACTTTAGTTCAGCTACCTTTGCTTGACAAAGAAAAATTGTGAAAATTGATTGGCAGTTCATCTTTCTAAATATCGGACTCTAAAGAAAGTCAATACGGTTTCCAAAAGTTGTTATGCGCGTCATATTTTGTTATTAAAGTTGTAGAGAAAGATGTGTTTTCTATAGTCATAATTCCGGACCCAACTACTGACATGTCGACAAACACAAGGATGCATAAATATTTTTTTCTTCTTTCAAAAAGCCGATGAGTTAATTTGAATCTTCAAGACTTCAAATACCAGTAACAAGCAGCATTCACGATTGATTGCCTTTCCGTTTTTACTGAGCGACGTCAAAAGTCAAAGACATTATTCTTTTTATGGTTTTCTTCAGTTAACAACGTTGCTTTATAACAATATTGATATGGAGGAGTTTTATTGGAGCTATCGCTTTGAAGTCACAAATTTGATATAAAGTCAGTCTTACCCATAGTAACCCGTTACAATGTTAGAACTCGGCTTTGAATCAGGCTTTAACAAGTATTTTTGAATTTATGATTTTAATGACCCTTGAATACTGCTTTGTCTATGGTGATCATAGTTCTTATTTACCCTTGTTGGGCTTGTTTAATTAACTTTTATTTTGTTGAGCTGTCCTTAGAAATCTAAAGCTTTCATGACAAAATTGTTTAGTAATGTAAAATCTGTCGTTCCATGAAACTCTTAAATTCCAAAAATCTTAAATTCAGAAGAACAATTATATCTAAAAATAAACAATTGGTAGCACAAAAAAATAGTTGAAGGCTTCCGAAGTCAAGTCAAAGATTCTCAGATTAATATTGAAATGTGTGTTGAGTATTCAAGATGCTTTGCATATTACAACAAAAACTTTGACTTCCAATCTTGTACATACAGGGAAAATTGTAGTGTTATTGTTACATAATCATCCTTAAGCTTTTCAGTTTGGAAATTGTAACTAAAACATTGTAGTTATTTTAGAATCATGCAGTAATGTTTCTTCCATTCATTCTAATTTCGTTCATTCATACTTTGAAAACATGCCATAATGCAGCTGTTAGTTTTATTTATTGACTGAATCAATACTATTGACTGATTGTTTACATGCATGATTTCACATGTATGTTTTTAGGTTACTTAACCACAAACACAAAACGATTTATATAAATTTATGTACATAAACATTGTTAAGTGCAAGTTTGACAAGAATACATGAATGATTTCTATACTTTTGTTGTGTTAACTCGCAGTAATTTGCATTACAATCAAAATTTATGGATTAACGTTAAAATGGAAGAAAAAGAAAAAAAAAAAAAAGATTTCTCCGCTTTTATTTTTCAAATAACGAATAATTTCAAATTTTTTTATAACTACATGTATTGTAGACGACAAAAATATATATGTATATATATGTAAAAAAAAAAATAAAAATAAAAACAAAAAACAAATCCATGCATTTTTTTATTTTTAATTTTTTTTTTATAAATGTTTGTCGCGCATAAAATTGTCCGGCATATGTAAGAATTTTTGTCTCTTTTGGACAAATGCATATAAATACGTACGTACGCAAGCGGTCGGTCACACACATCATCCTTTTGTTCCTGCTTTCTGGTCGTGCAGGCTCGCTCTCTCGCTCCATTATCGTAATGTAATCGTAGTGCAATTCAAAGTTTCACGTCGTAAATTTTATTTTCAACTTCATCGATCACTTTTGTAAGCTTGACTGCAAGTTGTGACTTATTTTTCCATGTGATTGTTCCACGCATACATTCTCACGGCAATCCATCCAGCAACCATTTGCTGCACAAACATTCGCATAAATGAGCATAAATAAATGTGCGCCACACCGTGCCGAGAAAGGCACGCGTTTCATGTTATTTTCCTTTCATTTATTCCCTTAGTTTTGTCTCCTTGTTAGCGATATTGATACGTTCAACTTTTGCAATTGGCTTTTGCTTTGCCGGTATTCGAACATGTTTATAGTTATTGGGACGGAAATCAAATCCATAAGAATGCAATACCTTTACATATATATATATATATATATATATACATATATAAATACTTGTGCGTATTTGTGTTCATATTTTGGCATCAAAGGCAAACTCTTATGAACCATATCGCTTGGAATGTCTATTATACTGATATCTATCGTATTAAATTTTCAGAAAGTACGACTGTATTATATATAAATACAAATACTCTTCGACTAAATCCCTTTTTTTTTGTCTTCGAAAGGAAACGTTTACAGAATTTTGATATAAAGTTGAATAGTTGTTATGTAATCGAAAAAGAAAAAAATTACAAAATTTTTGATCAATTTATAAAAAAGGGTGATCAGCGAGAATTTTAAAGTATGTGTATGTGTCTTCACTATATATGCGACTTATAAGAAGATGAGATCAAGAAACTCGTAGATTTATATAAATTTATAGCATTATTTTGGGCTTTGGTGCTCTTGTTCGTCGCAATTGACAATAATTGCATTGTAATGGAACATTAATCGTAAACTCACAAATATAGCATTTAAGCTTATCGTTCCTGGAAAGCTTTTTTCTGTCATAAGAAAAAAAATTAAAATTAATTTACTTTTTCTTAACTAATTCGACTTTATTTAGTGAAGTTGTTTCCCCTCTATGGCTCGCCTATGTGACTTTACGTGGGTATTTGCTTGGAAAGCTGAACCCATACGGTGATTGACACACAGAATTAAATAGAAGTGATAAATGGCGATCTTAACGTAGTGAGATCACTTCGAAAATAGAGAGTCTGACTACGCCACAGGGCTAGATGAGAAAGCTGTGCATGATCCAGATTTTTCCAACTCTTTGTTGAGAGTTTCTGCAATCTAGGACCCTAAAAGCACCCAAATACTTCATGAAGGGCCGTACTTTACGGCCAGATAAGAGGCAAACTCCAAGCTGTGTGTTAGGTAAGCTGCAGGCTGCTGGAGCTTTCCTCTTTGGGCACCTTACCCCAATAGATTTAGTTTGGTCTTTAAATTTTTCATAGATCCCGGAAAGCTAATCTAAACGGTCTTGTCTCAAGGAATCAACATAGTTCCAAATCTTCATCATCGAGAGAGCTCAGCTCTCACCATGCTCTCTACTACTACTACCTCCACAAATCATAAGAATACACTAGAAAGGAACCGTAGTTATTTGGCCTCCATAGCACACAATTTTCAAGAAGAGATCTTAACTTTCATAAAAAGAATTTTGTACTTTCCCCGACCTTTCCTCTTAGAGTTGTTAAGAACCTACTCTGTAAAAATTGACGGTGCCAAGTCCGGACAAGGTCTATGACTCTCCTGTTTCTTAGCGATACCAGTCGGTCATGCGCCGTATTTTTCTAGACCCATTAAGAAGACTCGCATCTTTGCTGTAGGATTTCGAAATGCACCTTCGTTCAGCTTAGGAGGATTCTTGCTAAATTTTGAGTTTTTCCTCACAATTTTAAGACTTCTTCTAAAACTATGTTAGGTCAACTTTACGCTGATCAGATTTGGAGAAGTTACAAGCATGATCGCTTACGGACTATTTACTCTTTTTAACACTTAATCGTATTAACATTGCGATATTATTTCCGGCTAGTGTTTTATTGTCGTCTAAAGCCAATATGAAGGAATATATTATTATATTATATTATAAACATATTGCAACATATGCTCATAGAAAGAAAAAAAACATGTACAGGTGATGATGTAGACAAAGGAGAACGCAAAGGTAAAAAAATACTCTTGTACTTGTTGGTAATACATTTGAATTTTGTGTTACTTGACTTCAATCTACAGATCTCTGAGCCGAGAAACTAAACAAAGTCGTGGGTAGTGGGAAGAGTGAAACGAGGGAAAAAAATATATTTTTTATATTTTTAATTTTTTTCTTTTTTTTTTTTTTTCATTTTATTAAATATGATGATAAATCGTTAAACGGGTGAGGGAAAAGGAAAAGAAAATATTCATAAGTTTCTTTCTGCTGACGCTGAAAACACAGCATCTTCATTTTTATTTCTTTTTGACTGGTCAAACCATAAATCTTCTTATATTGGACTTTTTAGGCGATATCAATGAAATTGTATCTCTTTATCCGCATTATTATAATAAATGTTTAAATACACAAACATACGCACATATAAACGAATACGTAGATACTCGCATCGCATATATACAATATATACAAACAAGCTTTGTCGCTTACTTTGCTTTTGGCTTAAAAAGACCGTTCGCATATCTTTGATATTATTTTGTGCTGTACTAAGTACATTCCGCAGAATTTCTCAACGTAGCACTAAAGTCGCGTTAGCTCAAAGTATTTCAGTTTTGCGGGTATATAAAAACAGATGTATATACGTATGTATACACATATGTGCATATATGATTATATACGGTTGTGTGTTTAAACGTACATATGGTTGGGTTGGTATGAGCACATCATCTTTACACATCTACGGATATTGTTCAACATTATGAGATATTATTTTTATATTTTCAGGTAACATATTATCTCTCTTTACCATAAGTAAAGGGAGAATGATAACTTGTTTGTTTGACTTATAAAAAGTTGCGAAAGGTATCTTTATATTAAAGTGAATTTAAAATAACCCCTGGCCTAGGATTAGAATTTTTCAATAATTTCTTCTTCTACATTTCTTCTTTTTAATAATTACAAGAGCTTTAAAGAATGTAACGCATTAAAACTAACAAATAAGTTTGAAGAAAATTGTTAAAATCTCAAATCGGTAGACGCTCTTTTGATAAACTAGTAAGTCTAGTGACAGTCCTGGTGGTGTAAAAGGTCTGGAATCGCCAAGAATTAAAAAATAATTTTGTGAACTTGTACTCTTGTAAACTGTAAACTGATAATTTTTTTTAAAAATAACTTTCAAAGTAAGGAATGGTGGATAGAAGGATAGAAGGACAGTTAGACAGGATAGATCAAAGTGAAAACCTCAAGCTGAGGTTGTTTTGTAGTGTCCTGTTTTGGACTATTGCTGATAATATTCTCGATATTATCAAGACAACATAGTTTTCCTTTTGTTATATAAAATCGTGTAGACTTTCCTCTCAGTTATGTTAGAGTAAATATGACGGCAGCATTGAGTTCAATTCATGCGGCCACCTCTTTTAAAATCATCATAATTTAAAGAGCCAGATATTTCAATCGTAGTTTTGCTTCGAAATTTCCTACATAGACCGCTAAATTAAATTTTTTCTCAATCAATAACAAACAAAAAAAAGGTAAAAACATTTTTGAGTACCTAGTATGTCTTATATAACTCTCTGGGTAAAATAATATTCCTTTTATTTATTTTATAAGATCTATTTATCTGTACAAAAAAAGAAGAAGAAGAAAAAAGAAAATAGGGTGACAACACGATAATACAACAACAAACAAGAACTTTACGGAGTTATAGGTTGGGGAAAAGCAACTGACGACACCCAAAATCACAAATTATAAAGATAAGAGCATACAATGGAATTTATTTCTATTTTGGCATTTCGGGTATTCTTTTGCTACTTGATAGTAGCATGTATATGCGTTAACATGGAGTCTTATATTATGCTTCTTCCTCTTATGCTCCCTCTTCATCTAATATAATTTCCTTTAGCGTATAATTTTTTCTTTTTTTTGTGGTATTTTTCACCCTAAAATTATTGTGTTTTTTTCTGTTCGTTAATAAAAAAATCTATTAAATATGTCGTAGCGTTCGCAATAACGAAAAGTCGCGCATCGTTAATATCAGAACCCCTTAAAAGAAACCCTTAAAAGTAGGCAACATTAATATAGTATCTGAACCCCTAAAAAGTAGGCAACGTAATTATACCGCTTGCAATAGTTAAAAGTAGTAAGAGGCATCGAATGTATATGATTTTTCAAGCCTAAAAGTAGTAATCGTAGATCTCTAAGTTGTAAAGCATAAAAATTATCATTCAAATAACGATTAACTGTTCTCGCGTTTGCTTAAAATATAAAAATAGACGAAAAAGGTTCCAAAGAAGAAAATTTAATCAAGATTTACCTAAACTGTGTTCTTCTAAAAAGATAAAAGTATGAGGAGATATTAATCTAAAACTTCAAGGTCGAGTTAGAAGAGGAGGTAGAGCTAGACAGGAAGTAAGCTAGATCCCCTTAAATTTGCATTTAGTTTCATGTGTATACCAGAAATTATGTATCTGTGATACATTTTAAAATTTGAAAAATGTCTGATTATAAGAAAAGTTCATTCGCTTCAGTTGCATTAAGGTAAAAAGGTTATCTATGAGCGATGGTAGAGCTTAAAACTGACGTGTTGAACTTCTTCTTTTGCATTTTCTTTTATTTGGCCTGCATTTAAAGTAGGACCGACAAACCTTTGCCTATTATTTAATTCATGTCAAACACTTAACACACGCACGAACTCATATATTGACGGCAGACACGCACCGGAAGTTAATATCTGCCATGTGTTCTCTTATAAGTTTTGTTGTTATTTTGCGTGCATTAACTTGCCGTTGGCCGATGTTTAATTTGGAACGTGTGTGTTTTTTTTTGCCACATCATATATTACATAATTGTAAACCCTCCTCTGGCAATAACAACAACAGCTTCTTAAATACTGTTGTTAGAACTTTCGTTTGCTTGTTCACCATTAAGGCGTTAACTCTAACGTTTGCTTATATATTCTTATATCGTTTCTCACATTTTGTAATAACGTACGCAATTTTTTTTTTTTTTTTTTTTTTTATTAATTTTTCAATAATTTAACCGAAACATATACGCCTACTAACCAGACTTTTGTCTTTTTTTCTGCTTGGCCTGTGGTCACGGGTGATATTATAGACAAGCTTGATGTGTGCTTTTTTTTTATTTTTTTTTTTTTGTAACGGGAAGCAATGAAAACTAATTTCACTTACATGCAAAATATATTGAGTGATTTAAAAAAATCTTGAAACAAATCAGCAACAAAGGGAGAGTCAAGAGTCGTAGAATAGATTTGATTTTTTGTTTTGTTTTGTATTTCAAGTCGATCTCAAACATGAGACCCAATTTGTATTATTGCCTATAGTAAGACAGGCGATATTATTTCTATTTCTATTATTTGAGAGAGAAGATTTAATTTCTATTGTTTGTCTATGATTTAAGGATAGTTGTCGAAGCGTTCTACGTTATTCCTCTAAGTAAGAGAGATGACAACGGCCTAATTTCTGTTACGTTTGCCGATAATGCCAAAGTCCAACATGTCTAACAATCCTAGGTTAATCCTCTAATTGGTCGGCCTTGAGCTCAAATGACAAAAGCACGATTTTAAATAGAATTTGAAGCGAAGGGCCGGGCCTAAGACAAGCAGTCTTACTAATGATTCTTTTATTAAAGTGTAATTTGAGAAGAAATCTTAAAATCGTTATTGGAAATATATATTGTTGTTGACACATATAAAAAACATATATCTAACACGTCTACATTTTCCATCGGTATTGAAATCTCTATGCTATTGGAGAATAGCCGCCTTTCTGATTCTTCTTGTAATCCTCTAAAGAAAACTAAAAACTCGAATCCAGATAGGGTAAGTTTCCGATTATAAAAACAGGTTCTGTTTGAAAAATTAACTTAACGAATGCAGATCGGGTAAGTTTCCGATTATAAAAAACAGGTTGTGCGTTGAAAATTAACTTAACCTAGAAACCTTTTCAATCTCGGGTTTGAAAAAAATGCACATAAACTACAAAAAAATCCTCAGCTCAAGGCCCAGATCCAACGCATCATCTTTGTCAAGAAGTCATCGAAAATTTCATGAAAAAGGTAATGGCCTGTCATCAGTGCCGCGGGAGTCATTTGTCGGATATTTTATTCGATACTCAAGCAGGAAAAGTCTATCAGAACTCAGTCAAAAGATGTTTTGTTTTTATTTTTAGATGAAGCAGTACTCTCCTCTTAATTAGACACCCTTTACATTACATCCGCTCTAGTTAACTCATTATCGAGAAAGTAATAATTGTAACAGTTCTTGTTCGATTTTTTATATTTTTATGTTAAAATAAGTGAAAGTAGTTTTATTTATCTTTTGTTTGGTTTATTTTAAGAAATTTTAATTTCATATTATTCAATAAATACGTAAAACAATATTAATTCATGGACAAGAAATGAAGGCGGTTCATCGTAAATGTATTATTATTATATTGTATTTGCACATTGTTTGTACTCCTACTACCTCATGTTCTAATTATTCGTATACAATAGACTTTTTTCTATATATATATAGGTGTGCAATTATGAACCAAATGCAGCGGCTAAGCCATACGCCACACACACACACATCTAATTGTTTATCTACATTTTGTAGCATTATTTTATGATCCGAAACAAATGAGATAATAATAGCAATAATGGTGCATTTGTGGCTTTATATTTTGGGCAAGGTCAGGCAAGCAAGCAAGCCAGCAAAGCAAACAAGTAAACAAGTAAGCAAGTAAATGAAAGAAAAAACATGTAAAAGTTCACGTGTAGAAGATCAAGGTTGGTGGTGTTTCATTACGATAATGCAAGTGCACTTGAAAACAATGTCCACATTAGTTGGACAAACGAAATATTTATACTGAGCAACAACAACACCAACAGTAAAAGTAATGTAATATAGTATAGATAACCTAATGATGTGACGAGTAATTTAAGAGGTCAATGAGTTTGTTTGGTTCGAGGTATATAAGACAAAAAAAAAGATCGAAAATTTTTAAACAATTAGTAATGCATGCACAAACACACAGTAGACGTAAATCAGTTATTGCATTTATCAGTGCATTAATTTTTTATAATTTTTGCTGGTAACAAACTCTGAAATGTCAACTAGAAACTCTATACTTCGTATAATGGGTGTCGCAATAAAAGTGCGTTATTTGACATTAAAGCAGGACGAGGTATTTCTTGAGTGAGTTTTGAAGGTGTTGGCCTTTCGTCAGAATTCGTTGCGTGAAATTTGAAGTTGTTGATACGCTTTCAGGGTTTTGGCGACGGTCTCGTTTACAGCGGCAGTGTTTTGAATATAGACTGACCGCTATGTTGATATAAAGGAGATTTACTGTCTATAATCGACCCAGTTTGATCAAATTTTTCGACCACTTGGAATTGTTGAGATGAAAAGTTTCGTGAAAATTACGAGCACCCTCAGTGTAACTTTCTCCCTTTTTATAACGCATCCTTCTTTTGTGTAGCGCGACATTTTTAATAATCAGGTCAACCAAAGATGACAAGTGTTGCATTTCAGAGTTGCCATTTGCATGAAAAAAAAAACAACACTACATTGAGACACCCTTTAGTATACCTTTGAAAATAATTTACAAGCACAATTATTGAGTTTTTGTTTGTTTGTGGAAAATCATATATTTTGTATTCTTTCTCTCTCACTC
>KK351223.1:151921-164295 GCA_000671755.1 Glossina brevipalpis
TCTCTCTTTCTTTCTTTCTTTCTTTCTTTCGCTCTCTCTTTTACTTATGTAATCAAAGATTCTCATTTGCATTGATATATAGTATAGCATTAAAGTTATAACAATAAAACAGAGTATTAGAAGAAAATTTAGTTGAGCTTGTTCCTGAAAGGGACAAAATCATCATATATTTGAATTGCAAACTATTTCCGCTTTGTCAATTGAATAAAATTACAATAAATTCCAATAAAAAGTTGATTGTCGTCTACTTTTCTATAAGTTTATCTATAAAAATATCCCGATTGCGTTCTATATATGTACAACAACACATATACGTATATCGTTAATTTTCTATTCAAATGAATATAAGATTATAAGCATCATCGTTATTTATTCGACCAATGGAAAAGAAAGTAAACGAAAGAAGAATGTTTTTCAATTTTGCTTAAACATGAGAATGCATTAGGAATGAAATCTATAACATTGAATGGGATAACGTAAACTAATTTTTGTATTTTTTACTTGAAACATCGAAAAAGTGTCACCGGAGATTATATAAAGAATTCATTTACATTCAACGTAAAATTCGAAATTCAATTTTATCCTATTCTTTTGCTTGCCTGTCTTTTATAATCATAGCTAATATTATAGATCGAAAAAGAGCCGGGATGATGAAGCGATATGTACGTATATATACATATTTATAGGGTGTTGAGTAAGAAATGTCGTAATGCTATCTCTTTTTAGCTCTTTTTCTTTCCAAATTTATTCGTTAAAACTCGTTACACAATATATATATGTATGTATTAATGTACTACGTTAAGGAAAAAGTTTGGACTATTTCGCTGAAATTCGAAGATATTTTTTCTTATATTAGATGAACAATTTTGGTTCCGTCGTTGGTTTTTTCAGACATTCTAGACTTTATTCAAAAAACTTTCCATATAAAATATTATCAATCGCTAGCCACTTTCTTCCAATTTTAGCTAAAATAAGAATTCGGTAAGGGAACGGCAACGACTACTGGTGCTTTGGAGCTGTGTGTGAGTGGGTATCGTTATAAGAACCTGGTTGAGCGGACAATAAGTAATCGATTCTAACTAGTCTTGATCCGGATAGTAATGTCCACTAACAGCGGGGAAATTAGTACATTTCAGAGCTGTCGGAGTTTCCTGGGCGAATTTTGCTGTACGGAGCCGAATTTCGTTATTTTGGAACCTCACGATATTGCGCCGGTTTTTCGTCGTAACTTCGTCAATTATTGTTTGCTTTGAACAAATTGTAATGCAACAAACCCCCCTGGCTCCCTCAAGTGGAGTCACCATGAATATTCAGATTCATCATCGTCCATGTTAATGGTTCGCTCAGTCTACATCATGGTTATTTTTGCATTCGATATCCTAACGAAAGCATTCGAATTAGCCATTAAAAAGTAAAGTTTTCCGTAAGTGACGAGAATTTTGATTCGTAAATTTTTAATCAAGAATAACTTTGCGATGTGGAATCAAATCCACTAATGTTATGATGAGGTTATGTTTAGAAAGGCTCGAGATTGTTGTATGATAGTTGGTACTTGTTCATTTCTACCACCATATACCGTCAAAGTCATCTATTTGGAAATGACGGAAGCAAAATTGTATACCTATAATTTTAAACAAACCTTGTTAAACGAAACAACTGCCTTGTTGATCGATAACCTTTTTCCCAGGTTTCTAATGAAAGCTTTAAGTCATTAGTCTTACACTTTAGCCATTTCTGAATGAAAAACTGAGCTGATGTGATTCTTAAAGATGTCCTTGGTATTCCATTTTCGTTCCTTTTAGGAATATCTTACAGAAGGGCAATCTAATACTAATGGGTAAGTCTGGAGACTATGCGATGAATGCATTAAAGCTTTTCAGCGAACATTCTATAAAAGTGGGAAAATAGGAAATTATGAAAAAGAAACGCAAAGGAAACTCATCATAAAAAAAAAAATTGAAACAAATTGAAAATGAAAGTAATAGTAAGTTATTCTTAAAGACGAAAGTATGAAATCTAAAATTTAATCATTTCGCTATAATTTTATAAAACAAACTCCTATGAAAAAATTTGCCAGAAAATGAAAATGAAATATAAGTAAATAACGTAACCATTAACCGCACGGTTTGAAATGCAAAATTATGTTGAGAAACTCTCTTGTTTCCCCCACAAACACAAAACAAATAAAATAATTCCTCTCATCAGAATGTTGACCACAGCTTTTGATGATGAAAACTTGTACATAAAACAACAACGTTTGATTAGCAAAACCGAGCTAGAGCAAAACCGCAGGGAATTTGTTTTAGCATAACATTTATTTTTAAATATAATCTTTTTTATAAACACAACTGGGTTGTTGCCGGGTCGTCCATTTCTTTAATGAAATTATGAAATGTTTTCTGTTTTCTTAAAGAAAGCGTTGACTAATCATTTCTTAATAATGTTGTTCTTCTTCTTCTTCTTCTTCTTCTAGTTGTTGTTGAGAAAGCTTTTTAGTTATTTTTTTATGCAGATTTAAATATTCGCTTTCTTATTGTCCGCAATTATTACTTACATTTAAAATTTTGTCAAATCATATATCAATTCTGTACTCTACAGAATTTTTCTAACGGCATACAAGACAAGACAATTCTTTTTTACTCAAATTTTTTATTTCTAATCTTTTTCTGAATTGTCGTGTTTTGAGTGTTAAGTGTTAACTGACAGACGGACATGACTAATCGGGTGCGTTGGCTGAATTAAGTGTTTGAAACTAGTACAAACAAACAAGGAAGGACAGACGAACCTTACTCTAGTCACTGATATTTACTGCTAAGTGTTATGGAGTTAATAAGCTGAGGAGGTTCGATGAAAGGATATGACTAAAGTGATTGGAAATGCCATCTACCTGGATTAGACTGCTAATGGACTATTGAAAATAAATGGACGAATACAAGAATATCTTTAATCGGCTTAGAATTTATGCATAAGCCTTTCTATATCCTCTTTGAAATTAAAAATTCTCTACCTTCTGGCATCCTCTCAATAGAACAATGAATAATGGGAAGCAACAACAAAAATACGGAAATGTTTTCTAATTAAGTTTTATGATCATTAAGCTTTTGCGATTTTAAATCATTTTTTAAATCATTTAATGAAATCATTTATATTAAATGTTTGTTTATACAATGATGTGTATTTACGTGTGTGTGTGTGTGTGTGTGTATGTGCATGTATAACAAGTTTTATTTGACGCTGCGGTAGGTCTCTTCTTTTCGGTAGTAGTGATAGATTTCCTAAAAATAAGGCACATATGGAAATTCCATCACATTTTTGCAATTTGTTTAGCTTTTTATGACAAAACAAAAGTACTCAACGTATTTAAGTTGAAGAGCGAGCGCACAGTTGGCTAAAATAAAATTAGAAATAGTGTTGTACGCGCATATGAAATTTGCGATTTGTCTGTTTACGTGACTGCACGTTAGTGAAGCAAGCACAATTGAAAAAAAAATATGTACAAACAAACACACACACACACACATACACATCCACACACGATTAGTAATTTTATCTAGCGGCTTGTTGTTGTTGTATATGTATTATGGTTACGTGTTTATAAATGCCAAGAAAATCGGCACTAACAACAACAACAACAATAACAACAACAACAGAAAAATTAATTTAACGCATGCATTATGACTGCAAATAACACTCATTTCGATTGTGCGTCCATAAAAAAGCGGTGTGTCGGTGGTAAACGTGCTTACACACGTACATATGTAAAACTTGATTGTTCACGCAGTTCCTATCTATCAAGTACATCTACATATGTACAAAAGTCTAAACGGTATGTATGGACATTCGCGGTTATTTGGAAATGCATGTCATTGTGATCTCTTTGCCTTTGTTTTTTTTTTTTTTTTTTTTTTTTTTTTTTCTCCTTTGTTTTGTACTATTACTGTTGCTGCTGTTGTTGTTGTTGTTCTTGTTGTTGATTTCTGGTGTAATAAGCCACAAACGATTATAATCGCTATTGTTGACGCCATCGAGTACAAACTGAAGTAGTGAAACGTTATTGTTCAGGCATTCACGCATAGAAATACGCATGTGTGTATACACTTGTATGTATGATAATTTTCCATTTAAAATGATGAGCGTATTTACATGCAATCCAATGCTTTTACAAAATTGCGTTGGACTTTTCCTTTTTTTTTTTCGTTTTTTCGTTTTTTATGTAAGTGCCGTACAAGAGTCTTTGGCAAGGCAAACATCATTCGTGCTTAAATTTCAAATGTTAAGTAGTCTAAAAAGTATTGAGCTTAATAACAAAGACGACCTGCTAATACTGCAATAGATTTTACAGTTGCTTAAGTACTTAAGTACCGACATGACAATACTGATCGTAGCCAGTAATGCCGGTAGCACAATTTATTTCTGAATTATAATTTCTTGCTTTAATTATATAAAAATTGCTAGAATTGCTAAAAATCGTAACCACGCGTGTTCTATAAATCGAATAAATCTTGATTGATTAATGGAACCAGCTTTAATTACAGGCTCACTAGAAGAAGAAATTTTGTTTTTTATTTTTTATTTTTTTAAAATTTTTTTTTTATATATATATATATATAATATATCAATTTAGATTTCGAATAATATATGATTAGTTATTGAAAGAGTTACTGTAAAATATCATCTGTCATCTAATTGCATCCTTTAAGTATTAAAGCTAAATCTTTAAAGAGAATTTAAATAATTACTTTGTATGTGTCCGTTCGTGCTCATGTTCTATTCGGTTTGCAATTGCGAACGTGAATAAATGAATGCTTGTGTTCATACATAAAATACGATAAAAAGCAGGAGTTCATTCAATATTCGCCAATTGTACAAAACACTGATAAGGGAAGAGATTTTCTGTAACGAAGAATGATGAACAGAAAATTCGTGTAGGCAATATGTTGTACAATAGCACCATATAACCGTATATACATTACGTTTACATTTACATACAACTCTCATACGCCCAGGAGTACCGTATGTTGTCCTAGTGGAACATTTCGCATGGTAAAGCAAGAACTAAATGAAAAAAAAGTACAACAAAAAATTATTTACAGTTAGCTAAAGTCGAACACTTGGATACCCATCACATAGTTTTTTTTTTCATCTCTAGGAAAAGTATAAACGATGGAACTCCTGTTATATAAATAATTATAGTTTGGAAAAAATTGTATATCAACTGGACTTCTTTAGTTTATTCCTCAAAGCCTTTCTTAGAAGGATAACGGGAAAGTTTTTATTTACATTAGTACAATCTTAAGAAAAGCTTAGAGGTGATGGCTAAACGACCTGATTACGCCTCTTTATATATTTTATTACAGCTTTGAAAACTGGCATCCTTTTTTGAAGTTATCCCAAAAGCACAGTGCAAGACTTGAAAAGTGAAATCCCTTATGAAGAGCTCCCAAAAGAGCGGGCACGGCCTGGCTTTTACTGTTTGTATGATCCTTTTGGATCTAAACTAAAAGAGAAACGTCTGCATGTAAATATAAAATCAGTGACAGTGTCGGTTTATAAAAATTTGTGAATTAATTTTTGTGATATGAATAATTGTGAATAATGTGAATTAATTTTTTTTTACTTTAATTTCGTCTGAAGAGAAACCTTGGGGAAATAAAAATTAATTAAAAATGCTGAAGGATTGTTTTAAGACTGGACTACACACAAACTGTTACCGGTAGGCAACTTGGTAGACTCGGGCTTAGTCAGCCTTTAAAGTGATTGTTATATGTTCTCCAAAACATGGAACGAAGTGAAAACGAAGAATATTAAATTTCGTACCCTTGACTGATCAGAGACAGAGACCTGCCATCAAATCGTACCATCAAACAAATGTGGGGAGAAATTGCTTCTTGCTTCAGTCTTCACCTAATTTCCCCTTAATATTTCATATGACGCATACCAAAGGCTTCTTTTGATCACGTTTTTTGTGGTTATGTTGGAAAAATAATGGGACGACACCGATGATGGATAAGGAATTTTATAATGAATACCAATATTTTCGAGATTTTCTTTGGACTTGTTTCCATTATTAACAGGAAATATCGCAAACGAGAGATCTCAGTTTTCTAGTAAATGGGCCAAAGACCAAAGCCAATAGAGAATCATATTCAGATTCAAACAATTTATTTGTTTTCAGTTGGAACTTGCGGATATTAACTGAATTACAAAACCAGTACGTACATCTTTCGGTGTTCACTTATATAACATGCTGCATAATAGAGTGGCGTAGAGAAAAACGGCGAAATGAAATGTAGAATCTAAAAAAAAAAAAAAAAACCACGCAGCTGAGCCGAACCAACAGCCAACAATACCAAACAAATGCATACATATATACCTTCACAAACATGCTAGATATACATAAAGCATTTGTAGTAACTTGAAATGTATTGTGTATGCGTTGTGAGTACTAAAAATGAGAACTTGGAGTCCTTCGAACGGAAAGTATTATGGGAGGGGAACCTGTTACGGGTACGTTCATAGCATTTGGTATCACGCGATTCAGTTTCAATTTTTTCCTATATTTCTTTTTCTTATTTTTCATTTATTGCTGTACATTTTTCTTGTTTAGGTATTTTTGTTTGCCCTCTCCCCTCCCGTAGCCCGTTGTTGTAGCGTACAAAGTCAGTGTGAGTGCATAAATACAATTTTACCAGCATTGCGACTGAATTTCCATCTATCTTCATGTCACCCAGTATACGGTGTGAAAGAGATAGACAGATCTATATCTAGCTCGGATTGCATTCAATTGGGGTAGTGGGAAGATTTGTAGGTTCCCTTAAATATTCGTATCAGCCTGCTATAGAAAGAAGAGGTTGAGTTCGTTTCATAGTTTTGATATGTAATACTACTCGTTCAGGAACTTTCTTATACATTTGTATAGATCTACATACACACACATATATATATATATATATATATATATCTATTCATAACTCCTGCTCTAGAAGGCCTCGTAGATAGTTGTGGTTTTCTTCCATAGTTCTGTGTAGTGTAATGATGCTGGATGTTGGTGATAGTAGTGGTAGCAGAACAGTGGTGTTTATGGTGGTAGTAGTGTTGGTGATGGCGGTAATTGTTGGTTACGTGGATTGCTTTCTGCATTGTTTGGCTAAGCGAAAAGAAGTGCTGCAATTGTTTTTGCTAGTTTTGCAGCAGTAGCAACAGCAACAGCCAGTGCTGTCCTAAGCGTGATTTATTACTCACGACCCTGAAACATTGCTCATCGCCACTTCGTTTTTTTAGATTTTATTTTCCTGTTTATTTTCTTTCTAATTTTGCAACAGCTGCTGTTTAAAGTTTTTTTTTCCTTTTCTTTTAAGTTTCCTTTGGAATTAATTTTGTTAATAAATTTTTAAAATTGAAATAACCAAACAAATTTTTTTTTGTTTTGAAAAAAAAAAGGCAACAGAAAATAATTCGTCAAAATTTAGCATCGTTTCGAAATAACTTAAGAATTATGTGAAACTATACATAGGTCATGAAATTATAAAAAAGTAATAGTATACATACGTTTGTCTAGACTGATCGGATAAAGAGGTCAGTAAAATTTGGAAGCTAACACGAAGAATTTTAAAAATAGGGTGTCTCAATAACAGTGCACCAATTGAATTTTGTGACGTTTTTTGTTAATGCAAGTGGCAACTCTGAAAATTGACAGCTCTCATGATTGTCATGATTGTTGCGATGATCAAAAATGGAACGCTACACCAAAGAAGAACAGGTTATAATTGCAAAAATCTATTACGTTTAGACCGCTCGCAAACTTCGAGAAATTTTCGGTCGAGAAGTGCAGAAAGTGTATCAACAATTCGAAGTGTGGTCAAAAGATTTGAAGAAATTGGATCGATTATAGATAATAAATCTCCTTTTAGTCATCGTACCGGTCGGTATCTCGAAAACTGTGCTGCTGTGAACAAGTGAGAACGAAAACCAGAAAACATCAATCCCGCATCGTTCCCCATAACTTGAAAATTCACGGAACATTCTGCAGTGAATTTTGACGAGAGACTTCCGACTCCACCAATAAAAATTCACAACTCATTGAAAAAATACATGCCTCATCGAGGCACCCATTATTATATTAATAAACGGACGGTTATTTTGAATTCCTCTTTTGCAATACATGTCTAAATAGAAAAATATTGACTAATTATCTCGGTACCGACCGGTCTCTTGAAAACATTGCCACTGTAAACGAGAAAACCGCCGAAAATACGGAAACATCAATTCGGTGTCATTCTCCACAACTTCAAATTTCACGAAATGCTATGCAGCGAATTTTTATTAAAGACCTTCACCTATATCCGTACCAGGTTTAGCTTTTCCAAGTACTGAAACCGGCAGACCATGCAAAGCGCCCTACATGGAACAATGCACTTTTATTGCGCCAACCTTTATATTAAAAAAGGGTCCTTTAAAATCTATGTGAGGTATCTCGAAGAAAGCTATTATCATATAATTTTGTTTGAAATTTATGGAAAAATATTGAACCGAAACTTATCAAACGTTCTCTTCAAACTAAACCTAAACCGTTTCATAATAAAACGTTAGCATCTCCATTTCTGACGTACAAAATAGAAAGAAGGAATAAAACAAATATTGTATCTGGACAGCTAATACGCTGCATTTTCTAATTCCTTCTTTACCGGATTAACTTAAACATCCATATATAATAAATAATATCTAACTTACACTAGATATAGGGTGATTATGACAATAAATAAGCACACACAAACAAGTTTCTTTATACACAAACAATCCTTCGATCATTTAAACGTTTAACATGAGTTCCTTTTTAATTTTATAGGAACGTTTTAACGAAAAGAATAAAAGTATTTACATTAACTTAGCTAAAGCTTAACTATACGTTCACATTTAAACGTTATCAAGAACATTGAATTATTCTCATTTCAATTCAATGTTTGTTATCGCACATCTGGGAATATCATGTCGTGAAAACTTTTGTTTTCGATTTGCAGTCGAAACAATTTAAAAATGTTAGCAACAACCAATTATTTTTCGATTAGTTTAGCTACTATCAACCATATACAGCCATATAAACTCATTCTATCGTCAGTCTTATCCTTCAAAAACAACATTCGTTTTCTCGCTGACACATACTCGCCAGACAACCTAAACAAGAGAAGGAAGCTTTAAACTCCTCCTCCTCCTCCTCCTAATCCTCCAATAAATACAAAAATGATTATAACATTTGATAGAAACATGTGTTATATTGAGGAGTTGTTTGCATGAAAAGGCACATAAAACGCCTTTGAAGAGAAAAATAAATAAAAAAAAAAAAATTTATTAAAAATAAATGAAATTAAAAAAGAAATCTTAATATAAACCAAGAACTTCTAAAGCACTATTTTACATGTATATAAATAGCATAGACGTGTAAACTACGTCTCACTACGTCTCTAACTACAATTCCATGCCAATATTTCTAAAAATCCAAGACGAAGCTTTATTTTTTATACTATTTTCAGATGGAGGGAAGCTTCGTAAGATCAGAATCTTACAGTTGTTCAAGATATCTGCAACTTATAAGCTGATGGAAGTTTCATTTTTTTTTTAATTTGGCAGAAATTTGAAAAATAAAAATCTACCACACGCTCTCCGCTTCTTATCATTTTTTTTTAAATTTTACTTAAATTTGAAAAATAAAAATCTACTACACGCTCTCCAATTCATATTTTTTTTTCTTTTCTTTTTAAATTTTACTTAAATTTGGATAATAAAAATCTACCGCACGTTCTCCGTTTCTCATCATTTTTTTTTTTTTAAATTTTGCTTAAATTTGAAAAATAAAAATCTACTACACGCTCTCCAATTCTCATTTTTTTTTTTTAAATTTACTTGAATTTGAAAAATAAAAATCTACCACACGCTCTCCGCTTCTTATCATTTTTTTTTTAAATTTTACTTAAATTTCGAAAATAAAAATCTACCACACGCTCTCCGCTTCTCATCAATTTTTTATTTTTTATTTTTTTTTTTGTATAATATATTCTCACTTAGAATCATTCCACGCACAACGTGTGATATATTTCCAGGATAATAAAGTAATATATTATTAATTCGTTTTGTTTCCTTTTACTCTGCTCTCCGCTGAGCTAAAGTAATAGAATAAACATTTCGAAGAAGCACGAAAAGAAAAAAATATTAAAGAAACAAACGACCACAAGCCCACATAGCCATACAGATACAGATTCTATCAAAAAAAGATTTTAATGCTTGGAAAACTACCAATACCAGAAGAAGACACCACTCAGCTTATCCTTCTAGCATATTAACTGCAGCTGTTCGAAGCTATTTCACAAGAAAAACAAACTAAATGAATTATTTGTTTTGTGTTTCGTTTTCAACATTGCTGTCATCTTGAATCATGTTGTCTTTTATACGAAGTTTTCCATTATGAAAATAATTCTTAAGCCGCCCAAACATAGTTTTAAAAGCTTTCAATTTTTGAAAATAAAAACAAATTAAAAAAAATATGGAAATATTTTTTTGTTTTTTCGTGTAGCGCAGGGTCTGGTATGTTTTTTTTTCATATTTTTATAATTTTTTTTTTATTATTCTGCTTTTTTTATTTTTGGGGGTTTTTTGTGTTCTTTTTTTTTTGTTATATGGTCTTATTCGTCTTTTTCTGATTAATAAAAAAAATTATGCCAATTTTTTTTTTAATTGTTTGATATTTTTGTTTTTGTGTGTGGGTTTTTTGGGGTTGGTTGTGTGATGATAATTTTTTTATCAACAACTACAATGTTGTTGTTTCTGTCGTCGTAATTTGATGGCTACACGTGAGTTGAATGCAATATAGTATTAGGAGCGAGAACGACAGACATTACCAGAGTCTGATCTGGCTGTCGCTCTCATGAAAGCTAAGTCCAGAAATGCGAAGAGAGATTCAAAGGAATAAATTGTGAGGATCAAAGTCGCGTGCTCGTTTTGATCCATGCTTACGTTAAATTACGTTTTCTTCTATGGTAGTTTAAAGCGTGTTGCACTACGTTGCTTACGTTAAGTTATCCTTGCTTACCCATTGTAGTTTTGATTGTTTTACTTTAGAGTTGTAATCAATTTAGAGTTTCATGGCCGCAAGCTTGTGATTATATTATCGAATAAGAATACGACTGGTTGGCAATGGTTAACTTGTTACTCGAGTTAAGACAAAGTGAAAGAAGAAGAGAACTTCGTCTGTCCGTTTTTGTAAGCAATCGTCAAGGTTACAAGACGTAAAGATAGTATTTTCAGTCCGAGTTAATCTGTTTAGAGATTAGAAACGGGAGCTATTTAAGGACTAGATTCCGGACGATAAATGGGTGGTCAAACGGACAAACAGTAACAACATAGTAATAGTATTAAATATGAATTATCAAAGAATTTACGAATAAAATTGTTGTTCCATAAAGATTTACCTAGAATTAGAGTCCTCAATATTAGAAAGTGTTTAATTTTTGGAAAGCTAATTCGACCCTGGACATGACTGACGTGACTACCCAGGATATAGATAAATGCCATCACGAAATTCTTCTGCAGAGGAAAACTCTTTCCTTACACAAGGGACGAAGTAAACTTTCCCTTGGAAAGCCAAAACTAAAGTTTGAAAGAGTTAGACTTCGCTAAGGGGATTAATGTTAAGGGAATTATCACGAATTGTATATGGAAACTGCAGAGGAAAACTGTTTCCTTACACAAGGGACGAAGTAAACTTTCCCTTGGAAAGCCAAAACTAAAGTTTGAAAGAGTTAGACTTCGCTAAGGGGATTAATGTTAAGGGAATTATGGCGAAGTGTAGATAATTGAAGTGAAATATGCTGATTGGTTGTACTTTTTAGTTTTAACTCACTTTCCTTTTACTGATGATTTGCTGATTGTTACCACCGCTGTTATTTTTACTAGCTGTGGTTAATGTGGTTGAGAGTAAGTTTTTTCTTCTCGTTTTATATCCTTAAATAAATATGATTTTATATATATTTTCGCAAGCTTTGCATTGTTTGAACGGGAAGTTTGCCTCTGCGATTACGTATAAAATATAAGAATTGATGACAATTTAAATTTTCTGAATGATAAAATTCGTTATGAATTAAATGAATTTATTTCATGTAATAAATGCTATAATGTAATGTATGCATGCATACGACGAAAGTGCATACACATTTGCATACATACATTAGCAGCAGCACAAGTAAAAATAGTACATAAAAGAGCCGGCTGGTTTAATAGAAAAGTATAATTTTTTTTAATGTATTTAATGAAACCTTTTTGTTTTTGTTAAATTTGATGAAAATTAATTTTTTTTTTTTTTTTTTTTTTTTTTTTTTTTTTTTTTT
>KK351223.1:164366-196527 GCA_000671755.1 Glossina brevipalpis
TAAGCTTTAAAATAAAAAGTTCTTCATACATATATATATATATATATATATATATGTTGTTTTTTCTTTTCAATTAATTACATGTGCGACCATTGTGTGTGGTCATGTGTGGTTTTTCCATTGTAACCCGCCAAACATACAACACGTAATGCAGTTGTTGTCTATTGTTGCACTCCGCACTGTTATCGGTTTTGCATTCTTTGTGTGTCATAGCTGCTGTTGTTACTATTGTTGTTGCTATGATTCTAGGAGATGATGGCCATGGTAACCAATGAAATCATTTCATATTTTCGGTACATTGCATTTTGGCAATTCAGCTCTGTTGGACACTTGTACGAAATGAACAAATGGGGAATATTTGCAAACTCCATCAGTGATGGTATTCGATGTGCTGTGCCATCGCATTTCGCATAATAACACATCGAGAATTCGCGAATAGTTTACAAAGAAGGAATTGTTTTCATGTTACGAATAATCTGTTCAGCTTGTGGTTTAATCGTGGTTAAGTTGTTGTCTAGTGTTCGGTGTGTTTACATAACAAAATTCTAATATTTCTTTGTTTTTGATGTGTTTGCTTATGAATTACATTTCATAAATATTGCTTAAGGTTTATTTACAATAAATAGGAAAGCAAACGATATTCAACCTAAACTAAACATAAGCTTTGTCATACATAAATTCAAAGAAACAAAATATCCCTTGGAGACTTACGGTACACATATGATGAGAAAAGAAAATTATCGTAAGCAGTGAGATGGTCGAGTCCGTCAGCATAAGTTCGAATCTGTATATAGTCGATCATTGCAGTAGTTTCAGGAGCAAATACTTCATTAAGAAAAGTTCGAGAAATTGACCCAAACCCGCTAGAGAGTTCTAAAGGATCAATTTAGATAGTAGATCTATCAAAGGAATTTTCAAAGTTGTCCAACAAATAACAACTGTAGTGCATCAAGTTTGAACATAAACTTTCTTTTTCTTCTCGTCTCTTCGCTGTAAATCCCTCAAACTTTGTTAAAAATTTCTCCGCCATTTATAAATATGTGAATATTTTTCTGCGGCTGAACTGTTAAGAAGCGCCTTCAGCAAGTCAGTACACATGGGTTCAAATCTCTCTCAACGAGCCGATAGCCGAAGCTGCTAGTGCTCTCATCTCTCTAGTCTAAGAAGTAATTTCATTAGTCTAGAGTGTAGTAATAATAATAATAATGATATTTTCCTGTACATCATAAAGGATGTTTCAATATGAGTGCGCCATTCCATTTAAAAATGGAAATGCATGTTTTTTTCGGCGAGAAAATGGGTCCCGCGGTACTGATGGCGGAATATTACACTTATTCATGAAATTATCGATGACTTTTTGCAAAGATATGGTTCACCGATGACGTCTTCGATACTGGTTTTGAACTCAGGAATTGTTTATTGTTTACTCTCATAAATCCCGGATTTCAGAACATTCCAAGAAAAGAAATCGCACGACATTAAACCACTTGATTTTGATGTTAAATAAATGACGTCAGAATTTCGTGAGATGATTGATTGATCTGGAAATCGTTGCTGCGATAAATCGATTGTTACTTGTACAGCGTGATAGGCGGTTCCGTCCTACTGAAACCATATGTCATCCAGGTTCATGTCGTCCAGTTGAGGCTACAATGACACCGTTATCACGTTCCCGTAAGTACAGCAAATGTAGGCTTATTCTCCAAAAAGTAAGGTCCAATCACACCGTCCGACCAAAATCCGCGCCAAACTGTTGTTGGTTGTGGACGCATTTGTTTCTCAAGAATCGCGTGAGCATTTTATGAGCCCCCTTATCAACAGCTTTGGTTATTTACAAAGCCCCTCAGATGGAAATGCGCTCTATCAGTGAAGATGGTTGGTTTAGAAAAATCGGTGTTCGCTTCACTTTGCTCCCTTATCCATTAAAGGACATCCCCGCACTTTGCATGATCCATTTTTAATAATCGAAACAATCGTAGGTGACAGCTGTCAAATTTCAGAGTTGCCACGTGCACGAAATGTAAATGACGCAAAATTTAAATAGTGCACTCTTACTGGGACCCGCTTAGCAGGATCAAGTTCTTTTCAAGAAAAGAATTCTCGTATTTTTCTAACAAATCATCTAGAAAATAGGTGGCCATTGAAAGGCGGCCGCAGTAATTCATTTTTTCTTTGTTGGTGTTCATAAGTAAATTAAAAACAATTTCTTTGCTTTTATGATAATTGTAGTAGGCGGGGATTCATACAGTCTTTCCTTTACCTATGCCAACCGTTTAAAGACATCCTCTCTAGAAAGAAATCGCTCCTTCTATTGAAATTACGAATTGAAATTTTATGCTCTTTTATCTGCCATAGGCATACACATGATTAGATTGATTCAGATAACGGTCGGAAGCCATGTTAAATATATTAAGGTCAGCCAACCTGCCAAGCTACGTTAAATATATTAAGGTCAACCAACCTCTTTCTGTTGATAATGCAGTAATAACAACGAAAACAACAAATGTTTATTTGCTCACAGCTACTGCAACTAGCAAAGTATTAAGAACGATGTTTTAACACGTTTTTATACATAGACTTGAAGAATGGAAGTACGTTAAGTTTAACCTTTTATTTGCAGCATTATTGAGTCTACATACATATGGGAAAACTATTGAAAGCACACATATAGAAGTAGTTTGAACTTATCTACAAGAATAGAAAGAAACTCTTTTATAATTACACTCAAGTACACATTATCTAGAAGGATCAGAAAAAAAGTAAGGATCAGAATCATCTATCTAAGGCAATCCAAATTTAACTTGATTGCTAGATGTGTATTTTATTGTACCATACCACGTTACCACTTCGTCAAATACTAAAGAATTGTACAACAGCTTGGATGATGGGTGTACAAGATTCGTTTACGTTACGTGTATATACTTTTCTCGTTTGCAGTTCAAACAGAATGGAATCATAATCAAAACATATATACATGACTGCATACATACATCCATGCATACATACATACTAGCGTACATACGTACATACTTGTCCATGTATGAAAATGCAGAGTGTTTAGCAACTTGTTGAGAGGTGCTGAAAAGTGCTAAAAAATAATAAATAATAACTCTAAGTACCAGTTTAAGAATTTACATGTAGAGCTTCAAGTTTTTTGTTTTTTTGGTTTCTTTTCGCTTTGCCTCTGTACGCGACTATGAATACAATTGTACAATAATTGAACAAACCAAAAAAAAAAAAAAATATAAAATAAAAAAAAATAAAAAATAAAAAAAAAAAAGAGGTAGAGCGAGAATGAAGCGAAGGTGGCGCATGTATTTTAAAACTGTCTTAACTTAGTGGGCCGTCTGTGTTGCTTTGCCACTGCTGTATACGAATGGTCTGAGCCCACTAAAAAAAAAAAAAAATGTACACCAGCAAGATTTTAAGTCTTAAAATAAATGCATGATTTCATGTATGCACTTTCCTTCCTACCTACTCTGGTAAGTCCTACTACATGGATATGTATATAGATTTTGCATAATGGTTGCAATGACATTTCTCAGCAAGTGTGAGTGCATTATTATAAGCCTTTTTGCGGTTGCCGCATATGGAAAGTTTAGCTTGTATTAAGATGTCTACTATGCACATACGTACAAATGTAGGTGTGGAAAACTATATAGATATACGTATACATAAATTTATGTGATAATAAAGACTTTTAAGTTTTAAAAACAAAATCACTTTTTTGCATAATGTTTGAGACCAAGAAAAAAAACACTTAAAATCTTATGATGCTTTTCGAACGCAAAAGTTTTGCATACTAAATGAATCGAATGCTTTATAAAATGGAAGGTTAAGGATAATTTGTGAAAGTAGCAGACTAAAAATTCGTCATTATTGTTTTTATAAACTCTTCATCAATGCAGAGTACGCTTCGAAAATCATGATTCAAAATTATACGCATATCCAGTTTGAAATCTTAAAACTTGATCTGTTTTCTGATTTACTAAAGCGTAAACATTTTAAATTGTAAGCAGAAAGAAATTTTTGTTAAGAAGATAAATTTCTTGGAAAATCAATGTGAAAATATGATTTTTTCACGGGGAAAAAATATTTGACCTTATCGATTTGATCTTTTTCGTTGGACAGCATTGTTCGAAATCATTATGCTTTAAGACATTTACTTTACTGCTAGAGACAGGCTTATGCATATTCAAGTAAAAGCGGAAAAATTCTTGAAGGTTTGAGAAGGATTAGACTATCGGAGAAATCGTGCTATTGAAGAAATTACTTACTCGTTGTCAGGAAACAGGATTGCGCGAAATGTTGAGAAGCTGGCTTTCTTCATTACTCCTAAGTGCTAGCGTATCTGGAAATTGCTGCATATGCAGACCAAGACCTTAGAATGGGCACTTGTCTTATACGTTGTCTTCGTCTACCTTTGAAAGACATATAGTTCTTCTTCTTATGTTTCTACTTCTGCTATCCCGAGTTAACATAGAGTCAGCAGCTTCCGTCTTCCATAACGATTCGGTTTTGGTTCTACTGGATATACACCCTCTTCCAAACAATTTCTTGACCGTGAAGATTGCCCGACTTAAGGAAAAGGTCGATTTAGTTTTGTAATTATTCTCTTTAAGTTAAATATTCCCTGCGACTTCGTTATATTGACAATACGATCTTCTGAGAGAGCAGAGCGGATTACAATGCGTGAAAAGCCGAAAGCTTAGTTTCTATTAATAATTTCCCTCTTTATAAACTGCTTAAGAAAACGTTTTGACAGTCGATAAATGACTTGTAACGGCCAGCTTATTCTATTTTTGTCGATAAGCTTGTACAATGTATTCAATTTTGAACGAATTTTATTGATCGAAAATGATGAAAAGCTGTAGCTGTGTTACTAGGTACAACTGTCTGCTTTTGGTTTTACTTGAGTACTTCTATGAAAGTCTCAACCTTTGGTGCACCTGCGCATAGGACTATTTTCAATCAACGATAGTCGATGTCTCTCCAGCTGTGGAACAATTCCCATCGAAATAGATTTCACTATTCTCGAGGATGTAAAACAGATATTCACCGGGTGTAGTCCAGAGTTTCCTTCTGGTTAGAGAGGATGTTCCTATCTAGAATTTCACAACCACCGCAGTCCTACCTAAATGACCTTATTCCGCGATTAGGCAAGAAGTATTCTCCAGGCATTGCATTGAGCCAACAATACTTACAAGAAGGAGTGTTTCTTTGGTCGCCCCGAATTTATTTAGACCATCAGATATGTTATACGTCACGGAGAGTCTATCCTATTATCCACCTCTTGAATTATTATGGCCTTCAATGAAGCCATGCAGACAAACCCAAAGCCAGCCATGCTTTCCCATATACGATACTGCTTCGACGGACCATAAAATTCGCAATATAGTAGATTATGGTCCCCTTGCATTAAAGAATCTGAAGGAGGCATCTTCCTTTTTCTTACGAAAAGTGCACGTCTTCTGATGATCGCTTTCTACAATCCTCGAAAAGATGTCGCCAGGCATCCATAGTTAAATCTTAACCCTTCTTAGCCAGTAATTGTTTGGGACGGTCTCATCCGCGTGGCAGATCGAAGCTATAGCCGAGTATAACCTCGTTTGAAGGCCATTGAGATCCCAGCCACAGTCACATTACCTAGTGGGGTTACGCATAACTGAGTGATCGGTACATTTCTGAATCGGTACTATTGACCGGAATATTATTTATCCACCTGTTATTGGATGCAGAAAGATTTGCTTCGGATCGATTATTTTTCTTTTGCTTCTGAATTGTCATAACTTTTGCGACAAACGACAACTTGTTTAACTATGACAACTTTAATATGACCAATTATAGAGAAAAGTGGTTGCGTTTTAACATTAATGAGCATAAAACCATTTAAAGCGTAAACAAATTGTCTTTTCAACAAGGGCTAAAAATTGGTAATATTTTCATCTATAACTTGAAAGTTTTCCCTTTTGTCTGTCAGCCAGTTACCCTCTCTAAACCTTCATTCATCTATATATGTTTCTCGCACTATCATATCCGAAATCATAAAGTACATGCATACACGTTCTACTTATTTATCCAAGGGTGGGTTGCAAATATCATTAAAATCATTCTAGAGTTTTCCCCTATTAAAAAAAAAAAAAAAAAAAAGAAAGAAAAAAATTCTAGGAAATTTTTCATTTTATTAACTTTTGCTATGGCTGACAGATTCATTGTCGTTGGAAAAATATTTAAAGGAACTTGAAGAAAGCAGGAAGAACTATCTGCTGTTGTGTTATTCCGCAAGGAAAAGTCCTTGGCCAATGACATGGGGCTGAGTAAGGCAGGAAAATGTATATTTTTTTTTCTGTCTTTCGATAAAAATGATGAATGACAACATAAATTATGCTGAAGTGTACTAAACAGAGGGTTTGTTGGTTGCGTTTATTTCGATATACATGCCATACTTGAATGCAAATGATATTCTCCCTTAATTTTTTTCATTTTTTCTTTTTTTTTTTTTGTTCCTTTTTTGGGCAACTCTTGTTCTTTGTACATACTCGTGGTTATATTTCTTTAAGAGCTTTTTGCCAATTTTCGTTTCTTTTTTTTTTTTTTGCTTTTTTTTTGCTTTTCTTGGCTTATTTATGTTCATATAAACATTCAAGAAATCCTCGATATTTATATGTGGGTGAGTATTTATCTTATCAATGCTTATTTAACTATTCACAAAGTCTAAAATTATCTCATAAATTAGAATAAACATTTTTTTTCTTTTTTTTTTTTTAAATATGCAAACAGAAGTACATTCTTATGGGAAGAAGTTATGCGGATAGATGAGCTAACGCTCGGTTTTCTACTAATAGATGTTTAGAGTTTTATATTTCAATTTATTTTTATCAAAACAAAGACAAAAGTGACCTTAGATACCGGTAATAAGATACTAATATAAATTGTTATGTAATATCTTTTTTTCACCATTCAGAAGAATAAATACTTCTGAGTGTATCATTAAGCTCGATGGTTTACATTTTTCTAATTACATTAAAGAGACATAGGAAGCATGGAATTTAGCATTTGGCGGCTTTGACTGTGAAACTAATTCTGAAATCTTTGAATCTCTTTGTTTTTTCGCTTAAAGTATTTTTTCATTACTGCTAATCAAACCTTCATTTCCGAAATTGCTGAGATGTCGATTAACCTTGAGTAGATGTCGATTAACCTTGAGTAGATAGTTACAGGTAGAAAGTCAAATAAGCAGCTCTCTTTAAATTAAGTCTTGTGGCAACTGAATCTCTTTTTTTTTTGCGGTTAATTTTTTCAACTAAAGTTTTGATTGATTTTGATCGGCCGATTTCACCCTTAACACTTTCAAATATATTCGCCCGATCTGGTTTAAAATACATACAAAATATGCTCGCTAATGGTTTGAAAAAATTAAAATTTCCAAAGAAACGAAAATGAAATCGTCTTTTCTAGTTATTTTCTTGATAGGAAATACAAATTGTGATTTTAATGAAATAAAAAATCATTAAATACAGAAATTTCACTTATCGTAATGACTTCCACCGTAGCACTGTACCTGATCATTATTCGCGAATTACTGGAAACTATTTTCACATGGAATAGCTATTTTTCGAAAATAAAATTTTCGAATCTTCTTGGATTTCATTGAGAAGAAAAAGGCGAACAAATTTGAAATGTCAAATAAAAATTTCACTAAACTTAAATGCTAAAGCCTAGTTTCTCATCTTGACTAAAAAGTGTCCAACTTCACACCAGTCGTTGTTTTATACTAACACACTCTTAACCATATAAAGTTTGTTTATTTGGCGTAAATTGCAAATAAATTCGTGTCATGTTTTGTAGATTAGAGAAAATCTTTTCCTATATAATTTTGTTGACCTTAGACATATCATAACATTTTCTATTTCTAAGCATAAACATTACAAGAGGAAAACAAATATAAAATATTAATATTTTCATGTTTAAATTTATTTGAATGAAAATCAAATTATTTACTCAGCTTAAGTCAACAAAATGAACGACGACGACGACGACGGCGACGCCAAACCAAAATATTACATTAAGTCAGTGAAGCAGAAAACACACGAACACACACAATGCAAGTTTTCGTCAGTACTCACAAGTTCACAATACTATTTTAAATGAATTACACACACACACACACACACACACACACACACACACGCTTATATATGTATGTATGATTCTAAACTTTATGCCTAAAGTATTGTTACAAACAATATTTTAATAGTTTAACGCAAAACAATAAATAAAATAGAATCAATTGCACACAGAAATAAAATAAAACAAAACAAAACATATCGAAATGAAACGAAACTAATCGAATGCATATACAACGAATTTTTTTGTTAAACAAATAAAATATATTTTCACAATAATACGCAACACACTAACTCTCATGAACTACTAGTTTAAAATTCATATCCTTACATAAGCATATACATATATATATACAAATATATATACAAATATATATATATGAACATGCATGTACGTATTGTATATATGTATATATATATAAATAAAAATTGAAAAAGAAAAAAAAACACACATTTCTACTAAATATCTAAAATGCCCCGGAAAATCCATGAGCAAACCGATGCAGCCGCAATGTATGCAATGAAATGAAATAATATCAATGAATTGTTATATGAGTGTGTGCAAGTGTGCTCAAATATGAAAATGAAAAGCACATTATACATATAATAGAAACAGCATTGTAAACCTAAGCTCAATGCTAAAATGCATAGAAAGATAAAAACAAGTTTAAAAGCTCTGTCACACACGCACACACACACACACTTGACATAGTGTTCACGATTGGTTGATAGAATAATGTGCATATACAATCAAATTTAGTCCTTGTGTCCCAAACTAATACATACATATGTATGTATGTATGTATGTATGTATGTATGTATGTATGTGCAACGAATTTTAATACTATGTTATCATCAATCACACATATACGTATGCACATATGCATATATAAATACGTATACTACTACTACTACTACTACTACTACTGCTATTAGATATCTATGACATTTGAAATAAGTTTAAATTGGAGGAGAAAGAGAAACGGCACGAATAACTATAAAATTGTTCATTTCCTGTAAGTTTGATTGTATGTGCGATTGTCATATTCCATTTGGCTATTATGGTATTTATTATTAAAAATGACAACAAGCGCAGCGACAATAATATTATGTATAAACCATCAAATCGCATAAGCAAAGTGTAAACAATAATATGGCTGTCGCTAGTAGTTGTAATAGTTGTTACTCCATTCACATATCTACGTATGTGTATGTATGATTGCTACATGTGTGGACAAGGAAGCAAGCAAGCAAGCAAACAAGTAAGTAAGCTTGCCTTGCCTTGCCTGCATGTATGTAAAGGGGTGAAAGGAAATTTTCAATACAAACAAATAAAACATTTTTATTGAAACAACAAAAATGTATTTGAGTAGTTTGTAAGCACACAACCATTCAACCCTATACAACAACAAATTGTAATTGATATTCACATTTAAGTAAGTTTAAGTGTTACTTGTACGTCGTGAATGGATGGATACACATTTAAGAAGGATTGGAATATCCTTTGGCAGACGTCTTGCCTATAATGTATATATAAACGAACGACGACTTGGAATTATACATATTTGTATGCGAGGCTAAGCTAAACAGTAGCTCTAATACTAACAACAAGAAGAATAACAACAATAAGAACAACAAGAAAAAAAAACAACAATTTTACCATATCATAACGACGACAACATTAACAAAGACAGCAGCACATGCTAAACAAGGCAGTCCGCCCCAGACAAGCAGTCATCTAACAAGCAAGCTTTTAGACTTTGGCATATGTGTGCAACGAAATATAAAACCAGAAACTACTCATACTCTCTACAAGCACACGGTAAAAAGTTTTTGTATAACCTCAAGATTTTCTCATGCATTTTACACAATCTCATATATAATTTTAATATCTACCATCGATGTGGATACGAGGAGTTTACTTGATTTTAATACGTATTTGTAACATCCGCAAATGCGCTTGAAAGATCCTATAAAAAAAATTCCACAAAAGTATACAGATTCTTAAAAGCTCAAATCAATTTAGACATCTTTGTTTCGAAGTCTGTATGACCGAGTGAAAGAAAAAAGAAAACTTGGACGTGAATTTCAGATAAATCTAAGAGAATTCTGTTATATCGGTCTGTTCATACGCTTGTCTTACCATAAGAAACTATAATAGAGAATTGAATTTTAAAGGCTCTTTAAAGAGCTTATAGTAAGTCAAACGATTTAGCTATATGTCAGTCTATCCGTCTTTGTCAGTTTTTGCTCACAAATGCAGAAAGAAACCATCTGTTATCAATTTACAAACAGCCCTTTCATAATTCGATTTAGGGGAATTTTAACCGATAATTTTATATAAGATATTCCAGCACAGATATACTTAATTCGTTTAGTAAGATAACGGGTATCTAAAATTCAATTTCACTTCACTTTCCACACTTGTTTGTAATACATGTGTGTGTGTGTGTGTGTTTGTTTGTTTGTTTGTGTGCGTATGAAAGACTATTGCGCTTATATATGTTTGTATGAATTCTTGTTTGTTTTCCTTTACATTTTCTCGTGCACACATACTCGTATGATAAAATGTTGTTTTATTTTGTCAATCGAATTCCAATTCATTTTTCATTCACAGTTCACTGGTCACCTTTACTAAATTTACAATATTTTCCAATAAAATTTTTATTGAGTATCGCATTTATTGGTGATTTGTGGTTGTGCAAGCTGCTATTATACTTATATGTATAAATTTTTTACTA
Source organism: Glossina brevipalpis (assembly GCA_000671755.1). NCBI lineage: Eukaryota > Metazoa > Arthropoda > Insecta > Diptera > Glossinidae > Glossina > Glossina brevipalpis. Next base: position 175,234 of record KK351223.1, read on the forward strand.
TATCCGTGATACTTAAACAATGACATCCAATACGGATCAAATTTCTATTTGTTATTTTGATCTGTGCTTAAGTTTAGAATTTTCAACGTTTAATAAACTATAAATTATACTGTTTTGATTCTTAAATTCAAACAAAACCTTTCTAGTTCATTAATTACGCGGGGGGATATAAAAAAAGTGTTAATTAAAAATGCATTAAAAAAAAGATTCAAAATTGTTCACAATATGGCTGGCTTATGTAGTAAATGAGAAGAAATTTTTAATTCGTAAATAATTCGATTTCATTTAATTTTGATAGAACGACTATAGGTGTCTAGGGCGTCGTTATTACTATATATTTACCCTAATCACGAGGATGTCTGTATATAAAGTAGTCGCACTGAGTTTAAAAGATATTATATAAGTTTGTGCTTTTTAAATAATGAGTACAGTTAAGTCCTAAAGCAGAGAGCCTGTGGACTAGGAAGCGATGTATAGGTAGTTTCATAAATGACATATTTGTTTTGACAATTTATGTTATCTTTGTCCGAAAATATGGTTTGCATTCTGATTTGTTTTTCTTTCGAAAATGCGATATATATTGTTTACCAACTGATGCATTTTTTTTTTAAGGTAAATTATTTTAAGACTTAGTTAAGCGAAGAATTTTCGTTGTCCGGTCTTCAATTTAGTGTCTAATAAATGTCTTAAAAGTTATGCCAAACTGAGTGCTTATTGTAGTTTTGAATAAAATATATCGTGCGTTTGATAATCAATGTTAGCACTGTCGTAAATGTGTATATCGCCCATTTTTTTTTGTCCGAATTTATGATTAGCATTTAACTTTTTTTGGGATTACAATTATTTTCTTATTTAATATACTCACCAATAGATATCTCAATCGATAAAGAATATTTTTTGAATTTATCAATAATTCGGTGGGCAAGAATCTGAATTCCTTGGGACGCGAATGCCGGTCTCGCGGATTTTCATCTTCGTACTGTATTTTAAAAGTTATTGAAATAAAGATTTCTACAGATCATACCTTCGAAATGAATGAATGAATTCTTTAATACGTAAAGATTGTAAAAACTTTGAACAGGAACCCATGGTGTGTCATTTTAGCAACTTATGGTCGAAAACGGACCGGGACCTATTGAATTTTTTAACGAAATTCTCTTGCTCTAAACAGTCCTTGCATCTAAAAAAGGTGCCTGTGAGTGACTTTGTTGCAATTATTTAAATCTGAGACCGTTTTCTAAAATTTGCGCCACTTCGATCCCGTGTTCACGGGTTGCGACTAGTAATGCTATTTTTCTTATTTTCGAACGGAATGGAAGGGAGTGGAATTAGTTTCGTACGTTGATTACTTTTTTGAGGGAAAAAAATATCGTCCAGACTCACAGTTAACTTCAAAAGTGTTGAAGCAACAACTTATTGACTTCAAAGGCTATCGTAGGGGCACGAGTGGTACTGTGGACAGCGAAAAGGGAGATGCCAGAAAACAACAAAATCCTAAAAGTTATTCCCAATAATCGAAAAATACACTTGCAAAGTATAACAGATATCTTAAAGACATCAAAAAGCAGTACATTCACTGTTCTGCATGAAAATTTAGTCATGGAAGAGGTATTGCACGTTTTCTTCCCACGCCACAGAAGCATCGACGATCAAGTCGATGACTACAGTACAGCAATATTGCTTAAACGGAATTACAAATTCTTTCCCACTCAATGTATTCTCCATCTAACGATGATGCTTTGGAAGAGGAACGTACTTTGGTTGTCTCACTAAATCATTTTACAAATGCGCTATCAAAATGTTAGACAAGCATTGGATTGATTGTATCACAATCTTCAAGAAGTAGATACTTATAAATAAAGTAGAATTTTGTAAAATGAAATATTCCTTGTTTCACATAGCAATGGGAATTATTAACTCATGTATTAGTAGCATTAAATGATATAAAAATAATTTTCATTGTACTTATTTGTAAAGTAAGACGAGAAGATGAGTAGATGTCACTTTGCAAAATTTGTTTAAGCCAAGACTACATATAATGTTTCGGGTACCTTTAATGCGATGATGGTACCCATTTTGTCCACTTGGCTGTCTGCTTTCTCGTACTGAATTGGTTTTTGTCTGAGTGTCTCTATTCTCATATTCGTTTATGAATACGCCTGCATTGGAATGGATCAAATGTTGCACAAGTGCATTCGCTTCCTTTGCGATTTGTCTTTTTTTTTTTTTTTTTTTTTTTTCTTATTTGTTTTCTCTTAGCAGCACCAACAAAAAGGTAGTCCAGCACTATCGCATATAGCGTTTCTTATAGAGCATAAATATGCACATACATGCATAGATTTGTGTAATTCACATATGCATCTCTCTTGTATTTCCATATGTGCATATATTCAGGCCTTATTTTTTTGGGCATTTTTTTTTCTTTTTTTTTTTTGTAGTCTCTCACTGTCTTTCTCGCTCATACGTTTTGTAAAATTGTGTGTCCACCATACGCAAATGTAGCCATGATTTATGATCTGAAACAATATTGAGCGTACGAAAATTTATGGAGTGCTCCTCTTTCGCAAATAAAAGGAAATAAAATTTTTATACTGCTTTTGTTGTTGCTATGCTATGCGTATGAGTATGCACGCTGCATGTAGTATGCACGTTTAGGTACATGCATAAATATTTCTGTTGCATAACAAAAAAGATGGGAAGAAATTTTATTCGATTTAAGTTGAACGATTTTATGCTCTATAGTTAAGATTTTGTTAATCGAAGAAAAAACTTCATACATGAAACTATTGAGCTATGGAACGTCACTAGACGGTAAGGTAAAAATATCTTCTGAAAATTCTATTATAATTTTTGTAAGTCTATCGCATTCCTAAACTTCATCAGTTACTGCAGATATAAATGTTGGAAATTTTCTATGCTCACGTTCGTACCTAAAATACGTTTTAGGACGAGGCAGCAAACGTGCGATTTACAACTTTGCATTGACGAGCATTTTTCGCTCTTTATTTCAAATACGTTAAGTTTAGATTTGAATGTAACATACACCATAACAAACTCAATAAACTTCCGTGTACGCGTTTTGGAAAAGTTCTCTTTTGCTTTGTTTACTGTAGCTGGTGAATTGCTTTCCATTAGGAGGTGTACGTACGTATGTATTTCATGTATAAGTCTGTCCGTGTCATCCAAAAAACGAAAATATTTTTTTGTCCACTTATACGCGCATTTATTCACTTGAACTGCACTCATATTCACCATCACATCCACCTCTATAAAATTCATTTATTTCGTTCTCAATTTATTTCGTCTCCGTGTTGTTGTGGGTGTTTTAGGCCTCTTGTGATCTATGTTGTGACTGAATAAATGTTATTTGAATTCTCTTGTTTAAATATTCATGCACAACATTCACAAACAAAATAAACTCTTTCATATGATTTGGTTTTTAATTCACTGTTAATCTAGCACAACTATTAAATCAAACTGCTTTTTTTTTATCATTTTTGGTTCTTAAATAAAATTAAGTGTGAATTGTACAAAATATTAGTAGAATGCATTCTGAATAATAGACAGAATAAAAAAAATATTGGCATGAGCAATAAAAGGAATTTATTTTTTTTTGATTACATGTGAAATAAAGCATTAAAGTTTAGTTAATTTTTTAGTTTACTCAAAATAATAACGAAAATTTAACTACGAATCAGTCTTAGTCAAGTGCGCTACAAAAAAGTCAAGGAGCCGCTACTCAAACACATGTAAAACTAATAATTCTTGCTTCATTTGCTGAACGTATCGTAAATAAAATAATTATGACTAATTAAAATTGGAAATGCATATCATATTTCTGGACACGCAAAATTTTTAATCGTTGACACACAGATAACTTTTAATGTTATACTTCATTAACTGCAGAAAATATTGCCAAATTCAGAACTTGGAATTGAAAATGTATATCATATTTCTGGACACGTAAAAAACAGCTTTCTTAATAATAGCTAGACTATATCATCTGCAGAAAATATCCCAAACTTCATAACTTGAAATTGAAATGTATATCATATTTTCGGACATTGAGAATAATAACTAAAACCGAATTCTCTCTTTAAAATTTTGCTCTGTTTAAAAAATAAACACTTAACTTAAGGTGGATTATCTGTGTCGTTATTTTTTGCAGCCAAACAATCCTTGTTCTAATAAATTCTGTGTTGCGTCTCCATTCCATCTTTTGGAAAACGAAAAAACATAAGAATAGAGAAATCTTATCATCAATTTGGAAAATTACATAAAATTCTATTTTGGCTGTTAAATTGTACCAAAATATCTTCAAACATTTTGCTTGTGTGTAAATAATTCAAAATTTTCTAACCATGAACTGTTTTGCAGACAATAATAGTTTTGCTTAAATTATTATATTCACAGATATGTTTGATTTGGTTTGAATTTTCACAGCTTCAAATACAATACTAGAAAACATTGCCAACTTAATAGTAATGATGATGCTTTCATAAATGTTCTTACATTGAAAGAATAAAAATGAAAAAAAAAAAAAAAAAAAAAACTTAATGCATAAGCTTAAGAGGAGAAAACGTTGAATGTCATGTAACAGTACTTAACTATCTAAATCGACTGTATTATTATTAATGCAATAATTTCTGCTATCGTTAGTAAATCTCCTCTAGGATAAGCTCGCAGTGGGTTGCTAACTATCTTAAAAACGCATCAATAAAGGTACAAAGCGCGAATGAATATAATAAATGCAATTGCTTTCGAAAAGTAAAGTGTGAATATGAACCACATTAAATCTCTCAAATACGGCGGGCAAGCGTACAAGAAATTGAAAGAACTAAAAAAAATTTTTTATATATATGTGTATTGCGGCAAATGTTGATTATATTGGCTGTGAGTCAAATATCTGAGTTCATAAATCAAACATTTATAAGATTCGTTCGTATACATGCATACATATCATGATCATCCACAGCGGCAGTTTAAATCATGATTTCCCAAAGCTTTTCACATTCATTAATAAATGGTTCGAGAAAGAATATATGTATATATGTATATATATATATATAGATATATAGATAAATAGATATACAGATATACAGATATATGCAATAGAATTTCTTTTCGATATTGGAGCTAAAGGTTGACAGTTGTTAGCGACCCCAAATAAACGATTTTTTTTTAGTTGTTGTTGTTGTATGGTCTGCTTGTCCGTTAGTTACTTCTGGTTTTCAATTAATGTGGAAATTTTTTAAATTATTTTCTTCTTTCTTTTATGTATAAAATTATTTAAATAAAAGTTTTAAATATATATAAAGAAAAAAGATCTTAGGAGCGGAAATACTACTATTGATAATAATATCCTCCTCAGACCCCAAATGTAAGTACGGTTTCAGCACGATTTTGAACTATCAGAAAAACTTAGTACATCTTCATCTAATGCATTGAACTGATGCGAAGTTTCGTTTTGAGCGGATGTGGCACACAAGAGTCCTTCTATGTTCAATATCCACTCAGTCTAGTCGAACATCTTGATTTTGGTTTTTTGGGAGTATTATTTTTTATTATCCACCAGCTATTTGGATTGAAAATTTTTTTCGCGAAACGAAATTTCTTTTTTTTCTTATAACTTTTTAATTAATTCTGAGTTCGTTCGTGAATCAATATAAGAAAAAAGAAACGGTAGATTAAAGACAGTAATCATGACTCAAGAATGATCTCGTAATAAAGTCATCATTGTTTTTTTGACGGCAACATTGTGATAACAAATGGGGTCCTAAATTAGTTTAAAATTGGATCATGGTAGTGCTTAGCTCTTGTTTTTAATTAGAGAAGTTTTACTTTCCAAGTAGATCCGATGATAACGTCCAGTTTTGTTATTGAATTAAAATTTCAAAATTTCAAATTTTATTTCACATTTCAAATTTATAAGACAAAATGAAATGAACGCGGATAAATGGCCGGGGCGTTGCTTAGCATATAGTATACAAAAGTAAGAAACTTAGTGGTCAATATTCTGATCAAGATACATAGCAAGCTCTTCTTCTAATTGACTGAGATAATAAAGGGCAAGTTTTTGCCCTTTTTTGTGTGTGATTTCCGGATTGAAGACTGCAATATTACTGTGAAAGTTTGTCTTCTTTTACGAGAACACTTGCATTATCGCAGGCATTGCAAGTATTCGGAGACAGATGCTAGTTCTCTTCCAATGCCACTTTCTATGCAAAAGATATTTTAAAATTAATCACAAGAGCTTAAACTTAAAAACCGTTCTGCTTCTTAAACTATTTTTTTCTCATAAAGTACAATTTGGGAACTACTGATTTGAGTTAATACTTGTTTTTTCTACTTTAATGTAATATGGAGATTTTTTTTCTGCCCGCTACGAAGCTCTAGCTGTAAACTAATTTGTTCAGTGATTTTGTAACAGAGATTTATGTCTAAAATATCGTGCGTTCCTGGTCTATGTAAGCTCCGAACACTATTTAATTATTTTCGTTTCACTATTCTTTTTTTCCCAAAGTTGAAATCACAAAAAAAATTCAAAAAAAAAGGAAAACCCATTAATGTCCTGTATCTTATAACTAAACATAAAGACAACCGTCCCACACCTACTATTCGTACAAAGTATATTGAAGCAGAGAATTAATCTTTAGAAAAATTTCAATATTTGGTAGTAAATTGTAGATATCGATCATTAAACCCTGATAACACAGTTACTATATATTCTTAAGAAAAAAACTAGGAAAATAGAAATCGAAAAACCGAGGAATTCTTTACATTATTCTTTAGATGAGAGGTATTCGATATTCGCTCTAAATCGAAAGTTTTTTTTTTTCTGCTTTTATCGCTTTGAAGTACCGACCGCCGCGGAACTCCACACATATGCTGTAAGTTTTTTAAATGTGATTTTGTGCCTAAAGCTGTTGTTTAAAGTGAAATCATATTCAAATCATCATCGAAATTGTAAGCAGGGCTTCGAAACATATTCTCACAAAGTTTTGATTACATTGAAAAATCAAGGTACGCTATGTTTCTAATACATAGTAAGTCCTCAAAAATGATCAAGGATAACTGATCTGTTTTTTTTTTTCGAGGATTAGATCGACAAGAAAATTCCAATATATTGATCGCATTTCTTTCTTTAATTGCAGTTGTTTTTGACATATAGAGACATACTGCGTAGATATTACGATCTTAGATGCTTCTTGCCCTGCTCTTTATTTATATTATAATGATTCAATTACTGGTGTAGAATATTTCATTCATGCATTACAACCGGGGAACACTTTACTCACTATTCTAATAATAAAATATAAAGCTGTGTGTTATTGCGTAATAATATTCTTGCGGAAGGCACTTAAATCACTTTCAAAATAAATATTTTTATCGTTTCGTTTACCAACAGATTTTCTTCATAGTAATTTTAAAGAAATTGCGAATATTATGCTTCAAAATGCAAAATATTGCATAGAAATGTAAATATTATAATAAAGGGTGTCTCACAGTAAAATTTTGTTCCATTTTTCTTTCACGTATGTAAGTAGCAACTCTAAAATTTGACGGCTGTCATCTATAATTGTTCCGATTACTAAAAATAGAACTCTACACAAAAGAGAAGAATGCGTTAAAATTTGCGGAAACCCAATACCCAAGTGAATGCCAATTTTTCGAAAAAAAAGTCATCTTCACGAATAAAGCGTATCGTAAATAAACAGAACTGACAAATTTGGGTCTGAGGAAATCCTCACGTGATCCATGAGATATAAATTCATCAATAACGAGCAGCTTTGGTCAGGTTGTGTTATGGGGCTTTACTGTTTTGAAAGTAATGGCGGACTTGCGGTTATTGTGAAGGGCATTCGACTTTGATAAGATACTTCTTGTGGCCTTAACTGGATGACTTGACTTCAGCATGGCCGCCCCACCTGCTACACCGTGCATGAAACAGTCGATTTATTGCAACAACGATTTCCCGGCCAAATCATATCACAGAATTTCGATGTCTACGGGCCACCAAGATATTGCGATTTCTTTCTTCGGGATTTTCTGAAATTTCAGGTTTATCCGAATAAATTTTAAAAGTTAATTATTAGCGAACGTTTACCTTTGTTTGGCTGAAAATTTTCACTTTTTCAATCAAATACTCACTGATCAAATGAAAATCAAAATTTTTGAAGACTCAAGCTGTAGAGATAAGGATTAAATGTTTTTCTCTCTCGCGCTTCTTTAGTTCAAAGTCGGATCAGCTATTGCTCCTGTACTGCGACTTTTTGATTTATTCAAAAACTTCTTTTTTTTAAATTGTAATGTATGCTTCACAGCCTCTTCAAATGCTTTTATTCCATTACGTTCCATTTTCGAAAAAAACACACCTTTTTTAGTCTGTTACGGTGGTAGTCCCTTTAAGAGTACTTCCCTTAATTTGCTAAAGAACATTTACATGTAAAACTATGAATTGATATTAAGTAGTAGTCGCATAAAAATTTTTTTTCATCTGATTAAAACCGAACTTGTTTGCTCGAATATTTGAAAAAAACTTTAAATATAACTTTAAAAAGACTTTAAATAGAATTGTTCATTTTTAATTAAATTTAAAAAAAAATTTAAAATGTACACAATCTAAGCAATCAATGCTTTAAACTTTGGTTAGCTAAGCTTTTTTTCATTCTTTTTAAAATAAATTTTCAGAAAATTATGTGAAATTCGTTAGAGAAGGTATGGACAGATAAATGAAAATAGTTTTTTACAAAACTTATCTTCATCCAGTTAATGGTAATTCACAAATTAATAGACTTCTACAGCACTATATTGAATAACAAAAGCAATAACAACAACAACAACGGCAATAACAATCATAAAGAACGAAAAGGAAATTCATTTAATAAATTTTATTTTGCAATCCATCTCTAATAAAAGATTTTACCAAATTGATACTGTCGATGGAGTAATTAAACTGCAATTTTTATGAGACATTTCAGACAGCAGGCCCATATTTATCTAAGATCGAATAAATTATATTGTACGTTCATTCAAACACATACACACACACACACACACACACACACTTATTTATATGTATATACAGATGTATATATACATATAGATATGTGTGTGTATATATATGTGTACATTTATATACAGTTATATACGAATTTACTCATACACGAAGTCATCCAGTGTGCCTATGTAAGCATTCATTGGACAGTATTGTGGCAGTTATTGTTTGATATATACTAGAGTTGTTGTTGCTTTTCTTGCTATTCTTATTGCTGGGTAGTTAGTAGTTGGTCGTTTTCTGGCAATTCATAAACAATATATTGCGATGAGAACAAACTGTATGAACGAACACCCATCGGTTGCAAAAACTGCACAACTATACCAAAAATGTATGACATTTTTCTACAACAACAATAACAAGAAAAATGTTGTCTCTTTTGATCGTGTTGGTTAAGCGGAATGAATTGCAATTAAAAATGTTTGTTGGGTTGCGTTCAAAGGACGAAACTTTCAGATTTCAGACTGACTCTGTTGCATGCTTATGCATATTCATATACATTCATATACATTCATATACATGTATAATACATGTATAGGTTCGTGGATGTGTTTCAAGCAAATATGCAAATTTTATGGCGTATTTTATATAAAATTAATACATGTTGATATGAAATTGTTAAACTGTTGCCAAATACATTAAGGATACATTTTTCTGCGGTTTTATTCAGCCTATTTACACCTCATTTAAAAATATGTATTTAAATTGCTCTTAAGGCGTTATTTTAGAGTAAAACCGAGGCGCACACCAAGAGACAGATAGAGTGAGAGTGCGAGATAGAGAGAAGGGTAGAAGGATAAAAGGAGATATTAAAATAATGGCAAGAGTCATGAAAACTCTTTTATTATATGCCTAACTTTTACAGGCAGATTTGGCGTTGTATGCGTATATGTAAACGTATGATTTTAACCATCTACTTATGGTTAATTCTCTTTGTTATGGCACTTTCACAATCCTCACAGTGTTTTACTCAACAGTTGGTCTATAAATGCAAAAATAAATGTTAGAATTTCTTTTATTTCATTTCGTTTCCTGCTAGTTAGTTGTAAACACGTTGAATGGTTTCGTTTATATTATTTTCTATTTGTTTATTACCTCAGAATAATTGCAAATTTTGATATTTCAACTATCTCTCACGTTTTAATGTCTATACCAAATCCTAAAGAGTGAGCTTCTTCCACTTTTCGTATTAATTAGAAAAATGTTCCAAATTTTGACCAGCACTGGGATCACAAGAAATCTTTAGCTATGTACATCGGTTCTCTCTTTGGAAGGACTTTCCCTTGTGTCTTTAAAATTTTGTTTTTTCTCGAAGTACTTGATCATTAAGGGCCGCCTGTCTTTCTAATCTTATTTACATTACATTTTGTATTCGAATTCTTGGAAATCATATCATTTAAAAGCGTAATAGATGAGTTGCCATCCAAATAAATATGATAAATTGACTATCATTGTTTTATTACATTACTAGTATCCACCTATTTCGAAGGAGCAAGCTAAACTACAAAAGATATAAAATACAAAAGATATATAATGTTAATATTAATATATATATAATTAATTAATTATTATATATATATAATATATTAATTAATATATATAATATATAATATATATTATAGAAAATGGCGTAGTTTGCTTGCTTAAAGACAAGTACTTAAGTGGTAGTACCTCCATTAGTAGTCCATTAGTCTAACCATGGGCCGTCGAATCTTTTCTAAAGGGGTATAATCAATGCTTGTTTAAAAACTGCGTAGAATCGAACTAGCCCGAACAGCCCGTACAGATACGGAAATGAGAAGATCATTCGTTCAAACTTCGTTATGAGTTTTTCGTTAATTTTCGAATCTTTCATTCCCTTGGAGAAATTCGTCGCGGCTGTTCAAAATTACTCCGAACGGTTCTCTTCTTCTCAGTAGATTTCAATAGAACACTTCACTATATTTAATAGAAGAGTATCAAGGTTATTTATCTAGATTCGTCAACTCAATAATGTTTCCAAGATTAGACTATAGATGTCGTGTAATTCCTAATCTATTTTTTGTATTTCTGTTACTAAATAGCAAAACATTTTCCTCGTGGAGGATTATATGATGCCAAAATAACGTGCATTATAGTGACGATTTAAAAATTGTGTCACTTTATTAGGAATATTGCCAAAAACTATTAATAAAGGGCGTGTCAGTAAGAGTGCACTATTTATATTTTGTGTCATTTTTTTAGTGCAAGTGGCAGTTTGAAATTTGACAGCTGTCACCTATGTTTATTCCACTTATTAGAAATTAATCGTTACACCAAAGAAGAATGCGTTGCAATTGTGGAAGTTCATTACTAAGAGACCGCTCGGAATTTTTGGCGGTGTTTTCAGTGGAGAAAGTACACCTAATGTTTCAACAATTCGAAGTGTGGTCAAAAAGTTTGAAAAAATTGGGTCGATTACAGGTAGGAAGTGTCCTTTGAGGCGACGTACCGGTCGGTCTGTTTTGCGGCGACGTATCGGTCGGTTTCTTGCAAACATTGCTGTTGTAAGCGAAAGCATCACCGAAAACCCGTAAACATCAATACGGCATCGTTCTCAACAACTTCAAACTTCACGAAGCACAACAAGTCGAATTTTAACGACCTTCGTTTCACCCGACCTCCAGTTTCACCCGTGAAAGATACCAGCTTACTCAGGTTCGCAAACGAGCAGACCATGCCAAGCGAATGAAACGAAATAGTTTACTCTTATTGAGACATCCTTTCGTATTTCGTTACCTAAATTAAGTGCAGAGCTCACAGTGCGTCTACTTTATTTATAGAAAATGTTCACTAATTATTTATTCATGTATTATATATCCGTATATCAAGAGACATACCTGGTAGGTGCTAATATACTTTAGAGTCAACTGACTGCTTATTATAACTTTACTCACTTTAATCTCTCACCAACAACTAATGGAAATCGTTTCATGGCCATGCCCCATCTTAAGTGGTAGGTATTAAGAACTCAAAATGAATTTTTGTCTTGCTCCTTAGAAAGTTTATTCCATTATACTTTGACTTGATGTATTCCTATCATTTTTCTTGTAACTTCGGTTGGCTTGCAAGAATAGAACAACAATTAGCTAAGGCTAGTAATCATCATTTGAAAAATTTCTCTTAAAACTCTTCGAATTTTAGGGTAAAATATATATTTATATACAATTAAGTAAACAAAAATTTTCTAATTTATTTTTTAAGAATATTTTCTCAGGAGCCAACATAAACAATACACATCATAAAATGCATATAAAATGTTATATATGTATGTATGTGCAAATGTATGTATGTATGTATAAATATACGTATAAATAAAAGGAATAAATTAAAAGTATTATATGAATGCATGTAAATTTTAATTATCCTTGTTTCTTATACTTGCTATACATATAATGTCTATTAAGAACTTTCTCTACCGTTCGCTTAGGAAAAAAGAAAGAACAATATCGAGAGAGAGAGAGAGAGAGAGAGGGAAATAGAAACCATTTTTCAAACATGGGTTCTTAATTAGCTGCATTCTGTATTCTTTAGATTGTTTTTATGCTTTTCATGTTCATCTTTGAGTACACGTTTCATTACCCAAAGTATATTAGAGGGAAAAAGAAAGTGGATAAGCAGGGAAAAAAGCAAACAAAACCTCAAACCACACAACATGAGTATAACAACAAGTATAAACTAAAACTCATCTCAAGTATAATATTCACACATTCACACAAATATACGTACGTACACGTACGTACGTATGTATGTATGTATTATACATTAACTAAGTGTACATATATTTAAAAATTCGCATGTTGTCAGTGCGTCTCATAATGCGCACTAATTAATCCTACAAGAATCCTATTCATTCCACGTAATTTCATTTAGTCTTTTTTTTTAGTAAAACACATACGGTTTATGGATTTTAAGCTAAAACATTTTTTATAACTTGTTCTCTCGTATCGTTCGTTATAGCAAAATTTTGTTTTGCGCTATGAACTCCCTAAATGAAATAGGGATGGATGCCGGGCAATATAAGATTGCATGAACTCTAACACACATTCATTCATTCATTTGCGCTCATCTCTACTACTTATTCTACTTCTATTGTTATGTTATGGCTTATAAACACGCCATTGTTTTAGTTTTGCTGCTAAAGGATGCTTCTTAGATAAGATATTCAATTAATTTTTAAGTGCAAGAATAAGTTCGTCATTATAAACAAGCAAAAGGTGTTTTGTTCGTGCTGAAAACAGCTTGCAAGTAAGATTTTATAACAACCCCTCCATCTCCCTTTAAAGGTAAATGAATTTGAACATTCGATCCGTAACACAGAGACTGTGAATTATCTTCTTATTCGTATGTATGCAAGACTATATATGATTGTTAATTAAAGGGATATTTATAATATTAGAGTACTACAAACGAACCACGCATGAAGATACATGTGATATAGTTATGGATTGAAGTTTACTCTTATGAGGCGTCTTCTGAGGCAAGACACGTTTTAAGTTTCCCAGATCGGATATTCTTGGTTTTCCTCGTCAAGGAGGGTAATCATGCAAGCAAATGAAGACTTCCAGAATTGGAGGCGGTGTGAGTCTTCAATTTTTCTGGTCAAAGAGAATAATCATGCAAGGAAAAGACGACCTCCAGAATTGGAGATGGTGAGAGTCTTCGATGAAATATCTTGACCCTGGGGATAACAATTTTGATAACTACAGATTTGACATAAACGAGAGATCGTATTTGGAAATTATTACCAGCAAACTTCCTTACATGAATTAGATTTTATCGAAGACCCACACCATCAGCCATTCTGAAGATTGTCGTTTGTTTACATGGTATAGAGAAATTTATGCTTATTTAACATAGATTAATTCCGTTTTGGAATAAGGTGGGTAGCTAGTCATGAGACTCTAATCCCACTGTGCAACTAAACATTGGTCTACTTTTCAGCAAACGGGAGTCGGCCGGCCTACTCCGGACAGTTTTGCAGTCTCCTCGCAGACACACTTCTATATCCAAATCCTTTGGAGCTCCTGTACAATCGAGGTGCCACACTTGAACACTATATAATCTAAATGTTCTCCTTCTGGCGTGAGTGCTTTACTATGTGGACTTCCACAACCATCACGATACTCCCCGAAAGGCCGCGTCAACAAGATATTCTTCAAGTTTGTTGACATAGCAACATAGCACAAGGATCTTCTTCATTTGAGCAACCTGATCCCCGTGGATTTGGTTTGGTTTTTGGATTTTCTATACATCCCAGGCAACCCAAATCCTACTACTTTATTTTAAGGACTATTTTTTACCCGGAAAAATGTAGATACTGTACAGCTATGTCCCCCTTGCTCTCAGCCCAACTACTATCTCAAGTAGTCATGCTTAGCTGTTGGAGAAGAACACTGTTAGTAAGGCCTAAATAAATAACAGCGAACTGTCGAGAAGTGAAATCTTATTATCCTCGAAGTTTCCTTCTAAACAGAAAACAGAGGTGTTCTTTCGTCTTATTTCATACTATAGGCCGTGACCGATTTGGACCCTGACCGGTTTGGCCCATTTTCAACATCAACTTGCGTGCAATAACTTCTAATGGTTATGCCAAATTTGAAACGGGTCTACTCTTTTTCCGGCTGGGAAAGTGGTTAACAAAGACATTGCATGGACATAAATCGACTCTAAATTTGATGCTGATCAAAACTATATATACCTTGTTGGGTGTCTGATGCTTCCTTCTGGGAGCAATATCTTCGAGTGAATATAAGAACGAAAATTTCGATAAACTTTGTTCATGGGTTTAAGGCCAGACCGACTTACTAAGCTCTGTTTTTTAATTTTAACAACCTATCTAGTTTATGTATGTGAGGAGATTAGAATGTACATTACATTACTTGTCTCAGGATATACATAATTTCTTTGACATGTTATCTCTAAAGATAGTCTATTACTTAGGACTTTTAGGACTTTTAAGACCACCTACCACTGTTGATGTATTTTTGAATAATATAAATAATAGGATTCGTAAAAATCCTCATGCTTTTAACTAGAGCTTGATTCATGTTTAACAACCCCCGTTAGAGTCTTTGTAACCTGCACCATTTTTTTTTTTTTTTATGTTAATAGATGCACAAAGAAGCCGAAAAATGTAAGGGATACGAGCGGCTCACCTTGTTAAATATAAAATAGATTTCTAAAGAGTTATATCTCGTGAATTGACTTAAGCTCTCAATAAAGCTTGCGAAGGCGTAGCATATTTCTTTATAAAGAAAACTTCCCTTATTTTTATTTCTTCAAATTCGCATTAAATTTTAGTTCATGTCACATATTAGCTTTGCTTGGGGCTTTAAAAGATTATTGCTTCATGAAGAGAATCTGATCTGATCTTACCCTTCGTTTTACAAAAGCGAAGAGTTTCACATAAGTATGCATGTATGTAAAAAATATAATACAAATCCAATAAAATTTCCTATTTTGCACATAGTTATGAATGCGTGTTCACCATCATCAGTTTTCGCATTTATAATTTTCCATTATATTATTATTGTAGTTGTTGTTATTTTGTTTTTAAATTTATTATATGAGTCGAGAGTTACAAAAACGAAAAACATATATGCATATACATGTGTACACACACACACAGACCATACTGTTGGACAGCATCCAAATAAATGCTCTGTGTCCTTATTTCAATTCAAAATATTAAGTACAAGGCGCTCATTTGTCGGGCGGTTTTCAAGTTATATTTTCGTTCTTCTTCTTCTTTTACAATGATGTTGTGTGCGACAGACTTCAGAGTAATTTTTATTATTTTTCTATTCATATGCTTTAGATATTTTTCGTTTTTTTTTCTTTTCTTTTTTTTTGCTTTTTTTAAATCTATGATTTTATTTGTGTTTGTGAACGAATGTCTGAAGTAAGTTTTAAAATTTTCAATAGCAAAGAGAGAAAAAGTTTAATGGAACCCGATATGCACCAGTCTCCTTCAAATGCTTTGATTTTTCTTTAGTTGAGAGATTAAGGCAACCATCATACCATACTTCAAGTGCCACTAATAGATTACATGTTTTTATAACCATATTGTTTGTTGTTGTTGTTCTTGTTGCTGTTGTTGCTGTTGTCTTTTTTTTTCTTCTCATTTTCAGGGCAACAGCCAAACGAAACTACGTATAAAACCCAATGCCAATGATAGGATATAGAAGAAGTATATGAAAGTTTAGNTCCCCGTGGATTTGGTTTGGTTTTTGGATTTTCTATACATCCCAGGCAACCCAAATCCTACTACTTTATTTTAAGGACTATTTTCTACCCGGAAAAATGTAGATACTGTACAGCTATGTCCCCCTTGCTCTCAGCCCAACTACTATCTCAAGTAGTCATGCTTAGCTGTTGGAGAAGAACACTGTTAGTAAGGCCTAAATAAATAACAGCGAACTGTCGAGAAGTGAAATCTTATTATCCTCGAAGTTTCCTTCTAAACAGAAAACAGAGGTGTTCTTTCGTCTTATTTCATACTATAGGCCGTGACCGATTTGGACCCTGACCGGTTTGGCCCATTTTCAACATCAACTTGCGTGCAATAACTTCTAATGGTTATGCCAAATTTGAAACGGGTCTACTCTTTTTCCGGCTGGGAAAGTGGTTAACAAAGACATTGCATGGACATAAATCGACTCTAAATTTGATGCTGATCAAAACTATATATACCTTGTTGGGTGTCTGATGCTTCCTTCTGGGAGCAATATCTTCGAGTGAATATAAGAACGAAAATTTCGATAAACTTTGTTCATGGGTTTAAGGCCAGACCGACTTACTAAGCTCTGTTTTTTAATTTTAACAACCTATCTAGTTTATGTATGTGAGGAGATTAGAATGTACATTACATTACTTGTCTCAGGATATACATAATTTCTTTGACATGTTATCTCTAAAGATAGTCTATTACTTAGGACTTTTAGGACTTTTAAGACCACCTACCACTGTTGATGTATTTTTGAATAATATAAATAATAGGATTCGTAAAAATCCTCATGCTTTTAACTAGAGCTTGATTCATGTTTAACAACCCCCGTTAGAGTCTTTGTAACCTGCACCATTTTTTTTTTTTTTTATGTTAATAGATGCACAAAGAAGCCGAAAAATGTAAGGGATACGAGCGGCTCACCTTGTTAAATATAAAATAGATTTCTAAAGAGTTATATCTCGTGAATTGACTTAAGCTCTCAATAAAGCTTGCGAAGGCGTAGCATATTTCTTTATAAAGAAAACTTCCCTTATTTTTATTTCTTCAAATTCGCATTAAATTTTAGTTCATGTCACATATTAGCTTTGCTTGGGGCTTTAAAAGATTATTGCTTCATGAAGAGAATCTGATCTGATCTTACCCTTCGTTTTACAAAAGCGAAGAGTTTCACATAAGTATGCATGTATGTAAAAAATATAATACAAATCCAATAAAATTTCCTATTTTGCACATAGTTATGAATGCGTGTTCACCATCATCAGTTTTCGCATTTATAATTTTCCATTATATTATTATTGTAGTTGTTGTTATTTTGTTTTTAAATTTATTATATGAGTCGAGAGTTACAAAAACGAAAAACATATATGCATATACATGTGTACACACACACACAGACCATACTGTTGGACAGCATCCAAATAAATGCTCTGTGTCCTTATTTCAATTCAAAATATTAAGTACAAGGCGCTCATTTGTCGGGCGGTTTTCAAGTTATATTTTCGTTCTTCTTCTTCTTTTACAATGATGTTGTGTGCGACAGACTTCAGAGTAATTTTTATTATTTTTCTATTCATATGCTTTAGATATTTTTCGTTTTTTTTTCTTTTCTTTTTTTTTGCTTTTTTTAAATCTATGATTTTATTTGTGTTTGTGAACGAATGTCTGAAGTAAGTTTTAAAATTTTCAATAGCAAAGAGAGAAAAAGTTTAATGGAACCCGATATGCACCAGTCTCCTTCAAATGCTTTGATTTTTCTTTAGTTGAGAGATTAAGGCAACCATCATACCATACTTCAAGTGCCACTAATAGATTACATGTTTTTATAACCATATTGTTTGTTGTTGTTGTTCTTGTTGCTGTTGTTGCTGTTGTCTTTTTTTTTCTTCTCATTTTCAGGGCAACAGCCAAACGAAACTACGTATAAAACCCAATGCCAATGATAGGATATAGAAGAAGTATATGAAAGTTTAGTTTATGAATATTGTCTTTTAAGTATGTTGCTTGAAAGAAAAACTGTAGAACGTTACACTATCAAAAGCACAAACCATAGATTACAACTCATTATGAACTTCCTGCTAATTTATAAAAATGAAAATAAATTTTATTCAACATACAGTTTTTAAGTGTGTAAAACAATTGAATCTGCTTCTTCTGCTTCTTTTTCTTTTTTGTTTCTTTTTTTTTGCTTTCTTTACAAGAATAATTTTGAAGCAGTTTTTTCTTTTATTTATTATTTTGTAAAATAATTATTTAACTCACAGCAGTTTTTACTTGTAATTGGCTTTGGCTGTGTTAACGCTCGTCTGAAATCAAAATAAATGAAGTTCCCGGTCAATGTCCTGGGAGGGAAAATATACTTGGAGCTCTCAGTTCTGCGTGGCTCCACTAGACAATGTGATAGTAGCTGTGGTCTCAATGGCCATCAGATGAGGTTATACGAGATTATACAGCCTCGTTCTGCGGCATGGTGAGAGAAACAGTTATCGGCTAGGAAGAGTTAAGGTTTAACTATCGATTCCTTTCAACAGGCTCTCGACGATTGTAGAAGGAGACCATTGGTGGAATCGCTTTTTTCATAAGAAAAGGGAAAGTCTCTTCTATAGATTTTCTACTGCAAAGAGATCGTCTTTATACTTCTAGTTTTGGTTGGTTTGCACATGTGTTTTTAATATTATCGGCGAGATATAGTTGCCATATAAACGTGGTCAGCCCATTAATGGTTTTTGATCGGAAAAAAGCCAAAGTATGCAATTGGTCTTTATTACAAGAACCACGAAAAGTAAAAAAGGTTCAGAAATTTGTGTATACAATCGGCTAAAATTTTACGTATTCTAGAATTTTCCTAAACCGAATCTGGTCCGCCCTTCTTTATACCTGTCACCGAAGGTGAAGGGCATATTTCATTTGTCATTTGGTTTGTAACTACCAATAGAAACTGTGGAGACCCCATAAAGTAAATATATTCTTGAGCAGCATCAAATTTAGAAACGATTTAAGCATGTCTGTCTGTCCGTCTGTCCGTGTAATGTCTGTGGTAAACATTCTCCTGGCTCCGAGAAATGATGATATCGCCTTCAAATTTCGCAAAAATATTGAAAGTTCCTTCATTGCCACGCCCACCTATTACAGTGTAGTTTTTCCCCTTTTTTTAAGATAAGGATGATGGGTATAAAAGATTCGGCACAGCCGAACAGAAAAAATGATTAATCAAGACTGTTGGCTCTATTTTTTTTAAAAATTGAGCAAGATGGTTACCCTAGTCGTCTTTAGTTCCTTTTCAAATAAGTAAATTAAGAGCTGGGCGTGATGGTTAGTCTAGTCTTTTTCACTTGCTTTTCAAAAGATATATTCAAATATTTTTATTCTATCCTTATCGAAACGCATTCTCTAGAATTCTTTTTATGTCTTATTCAGGAGATATAACAGATTTTTAAAATTTTTATAATTCCTTTGAAAGCCTCAGAATTTTTTTGTTGAATTCACGATTAGAAAATTAAAATTTTTTTCAAGAAACAGGAACTTCACGTCTTTTAGGCTCAATACTTTTTGGACTATCTAACATGCATTTGCTATGTATATATATATATAAATACCTGTCAACAGATCTATATTAGAATCTGTCTCAATTTGTCATTTATCATCAAGTGATTTCTCTTTTTTTCTTTTTGTTGTTGTTGGTTTTTATTATTGCAGCATATGTACATAAACATGCACACATAAGACATCAACTGAAATTTTATTATGGGTGGTTGCTTTGCTACGCATTTCTCTAACAAGTCATTTTCTACGTTATTCATGCGTTCTGGTTTTCATTTCATAAACGAAATTGAATCAAAGCAATGAAACATGTGAAAAAATATTTATTCAGTTTGAAGCGATCTATAAACAGCCGCTATATATTAATAATATAAAATATGTAATATCAGATATAATGTAAAATAGCAAAAGATACATGAGACTGCGAACTTAATGCGAATGAAATGAAGATGAAAACTTCTAAAGTCTTAATATGTTTTTAAGGACATAATATGCAAATTAGAGACTTTCCTGCTGAGCCTTAGATATAGAAAAAAAAATTGTTCTTATAAAACCACACACATATAAACAAATTTTTATAATTTTCCGAGATAATTTTACTTATTTGTTCTAATAGACACACATACAATATCTCAATTCGTTTCAAATTAAATGATGAACTTACTACACTCTCTTACCATTAGTAATTTTCGTATAAAACATGTCTGCGTTGTCTTTTTAGATTTAGGGGCGGTTTGTTGTAGAATTAGCATTTGTTGAAATAGAGGCAAAGACCACTTACAATGACTTAACACAGAATTGAATTACGAAATAAACACGTAGATGAATACTACGTACATTATTCTGTCGAAGGGTTGAAATGATAACTAATCTATTTTTGATTGAAAATTATTTTTAGAAAAAGTCGAAATGATCCCAAATGCTTTGTGTTATGTGATTAAAAAGATGTAACTTCTACTGCACGTAATACTTCGCTTAGCGACATAATATGCAAATTTTCTTCATGATTCAAAATTTACATTTCACAAGCATCAACCATAAATAATTTTATATTAAAAAAAAAAAAAATATATATTTTATAAGTCCTTTGAAAAGTTTAAATATTACAAATATGGCATCATATCGAACTTGACAATGAGGAAAGCGTCCAATTTTTATTGTAGAGCAGCTTGCGTAACTTCCTTAGCATTATCCATCGGAAATCGAGAAATAAGTTAAAAAGATATGCTACAAGTATTAGTATCAAGAACTCTTAGTGAAGTCATACGCATAGCGTTCAATGAAACTAAACTTGAAGATTAGGCTCAATTACTTACTACTTACGTTCTAGAATTAACACGTTATCGACAGTTTCGGTCGTAATAAGTAACCTTGCGTACGTTGATAATATCCTTGTCTATTTACTGTTCTTTTGGGTTTTACTATTAAATAGCCAGATATATGATATATA
>KK351223.1:198357-217545 GCA_000671755.1 Glossina brevipalpis
GAAAATCGACTACTAGAGTTTTTTGCAAGTAGAGACCAGGAGAGGCATTTTGAAGTTACCTTTAAAATGGCAACAAATCATACAACAAAACGGTGCATATTTGACCCAAATCGGACAATCCGAAGCATGTTAAATAAAGTCCTGAAGTTCATATAAAAATAATAGATTTCTTTTTCCCCAAACTAATATATAATATTATATATGATACATGAATATGATATATAATATGAATGCTTCAATTTTTTATAAACTTGTATTGGGAATTTTGATTAAATGGTTCACTAAATACTAACGTCTAATCTAATCTAATCTCATCATTTGAGAAATAGAGCCTTTCAATATAAACAAACTCTCCACGTATTCTAAAACATTTATTACAATTTTTTGTTTGAATTTTTCTTGAAAACCCTACACGTTGCCCTAGATGCTACTAAAAATTCGAAACGTTTCTTTTGTTCAAAAAAGTAAAAGAAAAACTATAAATTACAAGCACATACTATACTCGTCAACATATCTAACAAAAATAACAATTGCAAGCAAATCGACCTACATAGGAGGGAGAGATGTGGTAAAGGAAAGCATTTAATAAGGCTTGCTTTGGCGAACCTAAAGAAGATGTGTACATATATATATATATATATATATAAGTATGTACATGTGAATGTGTTTTCGTTTCAAACCTTCGGACCATATGCGTTTATAGGTCTCACACAGTACGCGGTCATATTTTGCATATGATCCAATAAAATAAAAACACTAAGAATAAAAATTCATGCATGCAGACAAGCTACACGGTATGGTATAGTACAAAGAAAAAACAAGAAAAAAAAACATATTTTTCAAAATATTTAAAAATATTTTTCCATATGCATGCAGAGTATTATTTATAGCAGAGGACATAAGTTATAGACTGCAACGGCAACAAAACCGACAATTAAATTACGATGCATCAAACGAACACCGAGTAACTATGTGACGGTCACTAAAACTGTATTTTGTATATGGAGCACTAACATATATACTTTACCTACCAATATTTGCACAGTTATATACACATTTTTTTCTCAGCTTGATATTATCCTTCAATCTTACAGAAGCGTGATACGTTTACCTATATGAAGTAGTAGAATAACCGTTGAATCGCATTTAATGCCAAAATGTTTCACTTTTCAGAATTATATGCTCACCGTAGTTCAGTCACCTTCTGAACTATACATCATACCTCGTCAATTGTCAGGTTCTATACATAGCTCGGAATGAGAAATTGAAAAACGTCTTCCTAATCGATATAGCTCGATGATGTAGATGATACTTTCGGATATGAATTTGCGCACAGGTTTCTTCCTCCTCTATGTATAATCCTTCTTAAGTATCATCCTGCCCACATGCATAGGGGACATTCTCCTGATTGGCTACAAAGATAAGATTATATTCTTTTCCCAAACGAATTATTAAATGGTTAAGTTCATGTAGATAATTGAAATAAATGATAGTTTTTTGTTTCGAAAAAAAAAAAAAAAAAAAAAAAAAAAAAAAAAAAAAATTTAAATTAAAACAATCTTGCCAAAGATGACGTTTTCAAAATGAATTAAACATGAAGGATATTTCTGATATGCATATGAATGATCCTTGATAGGACACGCTCTATTGAACCATGGCCGTGGAGAGGTGATCCCTTTTCAGCATTTCCAAAAGCAACAAATACTCTAAAAAGTGACTGATTATGTCAATGTCTTCTTTTCGGAAGAGCGCCGACGATTTATGGCTGTGCCAGCTGGGCCTAAATTGGCCCATATCAAGTAAAATGTTCCAAATCATCAAAGTTAAGTATACGGTTAAGATTTTGAGACGCTAAAGGGGTTTTATCACGATTATTTAGTTATGTTATAATCAAAAGTTTTGTGGACCAATCAAATAAAAAAAAAACCGGAGGAATAAACTCAGTTCAGAGCAAACGGGAATATTAGGTGATATGTTATTTCTCCGTCGCGTTTTGGTACATTTTTGAGCATCTTTTTGTAGTCTGCTCTTTTCAATTATTCCAAACTATCTTTAGCGCCTTCTCTTTTTCCTGACAACTTGCTCGTCGGTCTTGCTATTGGATGATATGTTGTGTATATCCGGGTACATCTTTAAGTGTCTTTTTGTAGCTTGCTCTTTTCAAATGATTCCAAACTGCCCATACGATTGATGCTTATTGTCTCCGCTATTTCTTGACAACTTGCGTGACGGTGTTGCTACACCAGTTGCAAAATTTCAACGACTTTTTTAGTAACTGGCCGACCAAAGTGAGGTGCATGTTTGACATCGAAATTTCCAGAACGGAATCCTGGATAAAAAACCGCAGAGACTTTTTATATGACTCAATAATTCTTCATTAAGATATACGTCCCGGCTGGTGATAGGTGTTTGATCAAGCTGAAGGAGCTACATTATAGACTACTGAAATGCATCGGCTCTATCACAAAAGTCAACCACGTCTAAGGAAAAATATTTTACTGACTTAACTCTGCTACAAACCTCATGTTATGAAGTGCTCGAATAAATCAAGCAAACAAATTCTAACCATGCTCTAATTCTAATATGCTCTTCTATTCCAGAATTGTGTCCGGTTGATTAATAATAAAAGAAAAAAACATCAATTCCTTACTCGTCTGCACACGCACGTTTTTGAGCTAAGTTCTACCGTTTTTAGAGAATGAAAAAGAGAAAACTTATTATTAAAAAAGTGAAAAAAAAGGACAACGATCAAGCAGAAAAAAGAATGATTATTTCCTGGCTGTTTGCTGTAAACGAACAAATCAAGTGAAAAACATAAAAATTTTATTTAAATTCCAAAAACAGCGTTTATTTGTCTAACTTTTCAAACCGACATATGTATGGTGAAGAAAGTCTCATTTTTTTGCTTTTTTTTTCTTTTCCTTTTTTGTTTTTGTATGGACTATGGCGTGCATATAGCTCCACACTTCTATACTGAATGCATGTTTTTCAGATACTCAAAACAAATTGCTTCTGCACTTCTGAGAGTAAACAAGAAAAATAAATAAATACAAAAGTACATGCAAGTATACAAAAATATTAGTTTGTGTGTGTGCGTATGTGTGTGTGTGTGTGTGTGCATGTATGTAGTACGTAATTATGTTGTTTTATATAAATACGTAACGATCGCAACAAGGCGTAAATGAAAAATTATTCTCTACAGTGTGGCCGCATCGAATTTTAGAGGAGACTTAATGAAAACATCAACAAAATAAGATACGAACACAGAAGAAGAAAAAGGCAAAAAAAAACCTTAGATAGAGATAAATAAATAATAAAAAAAAAGAAAAACAAAAAACCACAATATGAAAATGAAAAATTTCTAGTTGAAGCATCACAACAACATGCACAACGTTTGCCAATTTGAAGAAAATACAGCAAATGAAACGGAATGTTATAATAACAATGTTGTGTGTGCTTTATGCTAATGCGATATTTAGAGACTAAATATTGTCATTAGTTGTTGCTACTACGTATCTAGGTGTTCCTGCGCGTTTGCGTATTTATTTATAGTAGTGTGTTTATATATAGTAATACAATGTGAAAATAATTAAAGTTTATGTTTAGTTTTTTAATTTTTTGGTTCATTTCTTTACAGACACATCATTGGTGTTGTTTATATTTTCATTTGAAATGTTTAGATTTAGCTATTACTGTATTTCATTTGAACTGTTTACTCACAAATATTATGGCGCTTAACGGTGTAAAGTGTTGAGATATTAAATTATGATGTTTAAATTCGATTTCGTGTTAAAAAAACACGTACACAGCACGACGCCGTATTGGCTGATGAATTGTTGTTTAGAAATTTTATTCTATATAGATAGATAACTTAGATTGATTCATAAGTTTGTAACATTTTGCAATTTTTATTTGCTAATTAAATAGATTCAGTGTTTGTTCA
Organism: Glossina brevipalpis; assembly: GCA_000671755.1. Lineage (NCBI taxonomy): Eukaryota > Metazoa > Arthropoda > Insecta > Diptera > Glossinidae > Glossina > Glossina brevipalpis. Next base: position 202,301 of record KK351223.1, read on the forward strand.
GCAATTTAGTAAGCTTTTACAGACATGTTTTATATTAACACCTCTCCTCTTTGATAGATTTTTCAAAAGACGAAAATCAGCATTTTCGACTTCTATTTTCCATCTTATTATTTGGTTCAAGTCAAATTGGTTTTCAAAGTACTTTAGGGGACATCTCTTTGCTCACTATAAGAACAATGCTAAGAGAGGAATCGATTGTGTTTGTGAAATGTCTTTATAAAAATTTGAATCTTCTCTTGAAAGATCGATCTGCTGATAATTCGAAGTCTTACTTAGCAAAGCTTTGCAATAAACTATACAAGGAGTTAGTTCAGAAATTGAACAATAATGTGACGATAATGCTTTATCTTACTCTTTGAATATAATTTGTAAATGAATTGAAAATCTTCGAGCTTTGATGCTATATAAATTCAGGAAACAATAGATAGAAGTGGATGGAATGGCAGCTTAAAATTTCATGGCAGTCAGACCAACCCTCGCATTACAAGGAAAGTTGCTTTCATAAGACTGTCGTACTCATATGGCTTGCCTGGCATGCGGTTCTACAAAGTTGAAGACATGAGAAAATGGATCGAAATATCTATGAATAGTCTTTAAAGATCGTAAGTGTTTCCAATACGGTATCATGGCCATGTTGCCAGAAAGATAAAAAAAAGTTATAGATGATCGTAAATCATCGAAAATATTTTGATTAATATTTACTGCACCAATTTTTCTCAATAAAAAACTCCTTCAAGTGAAAAAATCATCAAAATTAATGCAAGCATCTATTAGAAGAAAATGTCGAACAAAGAAAAGACAAAGTATTCATAGCGAGCCTATATCTGGCTGAGTGTAGCCAATAGAACTGGATTAAACTTCAAATGTTTCAAGTACGAAGGTTTATGATACTTCCGAGACACTTTGTACGGTCAATGCCTAGCTCCTTGGTAGTATTACAAGAAAATGGAACGTGGGAAAATGCTGAGGGAAAATACGATATTCTAAAAAGGACTCTATATAGATATGCCCTTAAGTAAGTCTGTTTGCTTAGAAGCCGCCATTGAAGAAGCCGAGGTTATTCCTTTCTATGATATCGACATTGGCCCCGAACCAATTATCACTTCTTCACTCTTTGCCTAAGTTTTGAACAATGAGGAAATTTTTCTTCTAAATTTTGATCAATGAGAAAAATTTTTCTAAGTCGGAAACGATGAGGAGAATTTTTCTAAGTTTTTCAGAAACTGATACGTCATCCTCTTCAGCTTTCACACGTACTTAGAAGTTGTTTTCAGTACATTTATGGAAAGATGAAAGTAACATTTAAACAAGGGTGGGAATTCAACTAAAAAAATTTTTAGAAGAAAAGCGCTACGAACTTCGAACATATTACTCCACTGACTACAATACTTCCTCACAAAGTTCCTCATGAGTTTGTCTTCTTTCACATAATCTTCTACTTGAATTTATCGCTTGAGTTAATTTTCCTATTTTATTTATGTTAATTCATACTTTACTTTAGTTCACTTATATATATGTAGTATAAGACAGTGCAAAATTCTAACAAAAGGATTTAAAGTGTCAGAGTGTCATAAAGTCATCATAATTTAGCACTTGGTCACAAAAATTCTGCATACATACGGACACAATAGTAATAAACCAAACAATGACATGCTTCGAGAGGACGTACAATAATTAAGTAGTTTTATATGCAAAGCACCCACAAAAATTGTGTTGACTACTGTTACCTATATATATACACACATACGTACACGCATACATACAAATATAAAACATTTGCATGGCCAAGCTGACTGGTAATATAAGACTATGAGACAATAGATTAAAGAGAGAGAGAGAAGAGAGAAGAGAGAAAGGTGTGATGAATGAATGAAATTTAAAATTGAAGTTAGAAGCGTTTTATTACCTCTGAAACAAAGCATGACCATAACTAAAAAGTAAACTAAATTAAATCCATTATTGCTTTTGTTTCGGCGCTCACGTACACCGTAAGCCTCTCTTTTACTCTTTATGAAAATACATTGAAAATAAGATTATGTCTGAGAATTAAGGCTTCATTCGGTGTCTTGCATCAGTGATTGTCCTCTGTTGCGAACCTCTCTGTTGTCTTTATGTTTGCATGTAGAGTTTTTAATCTGAAAATACGGAAAATCTTAGTTGAAAGTTTCTTCTTCACTACTACTTCACTATTTCGTTTAAATAGCGTCATTTCATGAAGAGAAGAATAAGGAGGAATATTTTTTTTTTTTTTTTAAATATTATAGATGAAAATTTCTATAGTTTGCTTGGTTGCTTAACCACCCCGAAAATATATGTACATACCTATGCAGCTACAGCAGTTTATAGCTACTACTGTTGCTGGCTTTTTTTGTGTGCAATTTTTTTTTTCTTTCTAGTTCCGTTTTCCGGTTTATCAACTTTGTCTTAAACTTGGTTAAAAGCCATTTGTGATTTTGTTCTTATTGTTTCTATCCATGTGCGTTCACACATTCACAGTTTCACAACTCGAGTGGTTGGTATGATGTTGTTGTTGTTGTTGTTGTTGTTACGTTTTGTTGTTGCTGAATGAAGGCTTGCGTATGTATGTTTGCCGCTGTAAACATTTTCTAACAATAAGTTTGATTCAATTGCAATTATGGCAAATTATTTTATTACATCCGTAATTGTGTGACCATCGAGCGTGCAGTTTTTCGTGTAGTTAAATTAAATAAACGCTACAAGTGGTTGTTTTCCCCTTCTGATTATCCTTGATTTTATTTAATACACGAAATCTAAATGGAAATAGTAGCAAAACAGAACAAAACCAACTAAATTAGAACTTTTCTATATGTGCTGTCAGTGAAAATGAAAATTTAAGTTTTATTTCAACTATCAAAACCGTATAGAAATGTTTGGTAAGTTGGCTTAAAGTATTGATTTGATTTCTGATTATAAAATAAAAGTAACAAACAAACTAATTATTTCTAAAACTATTATCAAATATAAAGAATTTCCTTCTAAATGTAGTTTTTTAATAATATTTCATATAAGTTTCAATCTATCCTTAGTTCGACAAAGAGCTCGATCTTAAGCGGAGACAGATATCATCTAATCGTGTATGAGGTTTAACTTCGCGGAAATTAATATTATCTCGTTTAATGGCGCAGACCATTTACGCTATTTTTGTAAGTATTACTCGTTCAATAGACTGCTTGGAGAATCCTCTCTGCCTGATCGCTGAGTACGGCCTCTCGGTTAGTATCATGATGACTGTGGAATCCTCTAGTGCGACAGCGTTGGCGCTGTGTCAATAAATTTACAAATAAACAGTAGTTCAAGAGATAAATAGTAGGATTGACTTTCCTTGATATATATCATGCATACGCGGTATCGGGTTGCTCAAGGAAAGATTTCTCCTTGAAAGTATTGCTTGCACAAAACACTGCCTAGAGAATGGTTTTTGTCTGATCGCTGAGTAAGGCCCTATGAGGAATATTGTGACAGTTTTGAAATTCTAGATAGGAACATCCTCTCACCAACGGGAAATTCTGGACCATGCTCAGCGAATATTTATTCTGGTACTGCAAGAATAGTGGAACGGAGATTGTTGCACATCTTGAAGAACGCCGTCTATCCTTCACTAAAAAAATAGCTTAGTACTTAGGAGTTAAGCTCTAAGAGTAGGTATCCACACTATGTTATGTTTGGATCTTTAATATAATTTCTTTACATTTTTCATCAGCCGTCGGAAATTGAATATCTTAACATTGCGATATTGGCTTTTACTAGTTGATACAAATTTGAGAAAGGACGGTCTTAATAACAACAAAGTAAACCAAGTTTTTGGTTTTACAACTAGAAAGTAAAGGAAGTGCTTACTTACTGTAAATCCTATAGGAGTAGCAACCGGATCTTAATTGATGGATAACATTCTATAAAACGAATTATTCTAAAACAAAACCTATTTCTTTGGACAACAGTAAGTGTTTTGGTAATTTTTCACGTTATTATACTTACCGACTTCAATATCCTGACTGAATGATAAGACCGCGAAAGAAATAATTTCTTCAAACAAAGTGACGGCTTTCACATTTTGAGTCGTATTTATTACTGTAGATATTTTCCTAACACGTTAAGCCAATAAAGTAATGCGGCAGCTCTTCGAACAGTAATGATATAGTCATAACGATAAAGCAACCGCTCTATTGAAGTTTGGCTTATTTCGGTATATTTATATATCTCTTACGACTCGCTGCAAAATGAAAGACTAACGGTGAACAAAACACTGCCTAAAATGGCAGATGAGAGTATGTCTTGTAAGTGTAAGATCCCCTTCAAGAAAACAATAAACTTAATTCTTGGTTTGTTTTGTGCTTTTGAGTTACGGACGTTAGAGAACACCAGATTTTTTAGGAACACATCATTCTTTTCGATAGCTATGATATTCGGACATAATATTTTACCAAAGAGATCTTTATCGATACCTATCTGTAGAATTAGTCTTGTTATTTCGTTGTGACTTTGTTCCCAATAATTTAAATCACAAGATTATTATCTGTTGGTTTAGTGATTAACAGCAACTGAAGGAGTACTCGGTTTTATTCTCCTGCAAAGCGTAAGCAATTAAAAGATTCGAGAAAAAGTTGAAAATTATAGTTTGAAATTATAATTATAAATTAAAAGTATAGTTGAAAATATTCGCGTTAATAGGGCATACTTTCATAAACTTTTTAAACAAATTATTATAACTTCATATGCATCTCTACCAACATGCGAATTGAACCAGGGATTTACTTTACTATTGCGGCCAAAAACTTGGAGCAATTTTTTAGATGAAAGTGTACAAACATATGCCATTTACTACTGAACAAATTGGCATGAAATTTGACACAAATATCCGTTAGGATGTTAGAATAACATAACAAAAAGAATTACTCACATGTTTAAGCCCGCAAATGATTTTAAAGGAAAAGCGTAATTATGCTTTGATTGCAAGAATAAATGAAATGAAAAAAATCTCAATCGGAAAAGAGTAGAAAATACTTTACTTTCATTACTCAACCCAACTTAATCAAATTTAACTAAGAATTGAAAAAAAAATGTTTTATACCAACTTTTTTTAAAAATTCTCTGATAATAATGCCGACGGGTTCTCTTCATGTTGAAAGTTTCCACAAGTGATACATTTTGAAATTTCTGGTATAAAGTTAAACATTCTCGGAGCGTCTTACTTCATATACTTGATTTAATGTAACTGCAATCCCCAAGAGCCTTTTACAAATTAACTATAAGTCCATAGAAATATCATGAGCTCTCAACAAACAAATTTTCATTTCTCCGTCCAAGCTACAATGGAAGATAAATTAAAACAGAATGAGATAAGTTAGTGTTGGTGTTTGAACTATTAAAAGTAAATAAATCAATATCATGAAGAGCGCGCCAAAAATGTTTTGCCATACAAGTACGCAAACTCGGCAAAAGGGAGAAGAAATGTAACACAAATTTCATTCAGCCATATTTATTTATGATGTAAACAAACCATTAAGGAGAAAAATTACGACCTCTGCAGCAGAACAACAAAATTCTGCCTCAGCTACGCTGCTGTTTGCTCATAAATCGCTTACGGAATCGTTTACTGCTACTGATAGCCGCAGTCGACGCTTTGCGCACAAGTTCACTCAGCAAATAAATCTCAATAATTTAGTTTTTTGGAAATGTTATGAATCCTTTTTTATCTCTTTCACGCACAAAGCAAACAATTGACTATCGTTCTACTCGCACAATGTTTTATGGCTGCCGTGAATGCTTTATTGCCATGTGCGTGTTTCAACTACAAAGATACTTACTCATAGATAATTTTACTCACAAACACAGTTATACATTTGCTTACTCACATTTAATTCGAATCAAGAGTATAGAGTTGCTCTCGTTGAAAACTTTAATTGAGTAAATTTACGACACTTTCCGAGAGCATTCAAATTGTATGCACGGAATGTGAATTTTTCCATCTTCTCTGTTTATGAAGCAGCTGTTTTTGAGAATAACCATATGTTTGTGGTGAAAAAAGAGCAAGAAAATCAAAGAAATAAAGCAGCAGTAAAACAATGGTGCTGTGATATAGAGACTTAAACAAAACAGCCTAAATTTATGACCATTCTTAGCTCCGCCCATTTTCAGTGTTGGTTAACGAAATTCGAAAAAAATGCAATGTATATCTTAATAAATAGAATAATTTTACCGTTTACCAATTTTATAGCTACGAAAACAAATAATTTTAGGATTTTTTCAAATTATTTTTTTATGTTTTTTTTTTTGTTTTTTTTTTTTTGAGAAACCTGTTAGAATGTCAATATAGTATTTACCTATAGTAGCACGTGCTGTTTTATAATTGATGTTAAGCCAGGAAATTACCGCAGTTCTGGGCGTTTACTTTGCGTGAGATTAAAAATACTTGGGTCGTTTTCAAAGTCAATTAAGTAAAATATTCATTTTCAATTAACGGATTTTACAACAATTAAACAAGAATTTTATTTATTATGCAAATGAATTTAAATTGTGCTCCTAAGTATCCTCCATAAAATTGTTTAGAAATTTGTTTTGTAAAGATGTAATATCGAGTTGACTTTGTACTAAATATGAACACAATGTACTTAATAATTTCATAAATAATCACTATGATTATTTCTTGTAGTTATTTTATTATTTTTTTTTTTTCGAAAAGGATACCAAAGAAATTTGCGAACGTTTTGTACAAGAAATGCAAGGAACTACTCTAATAGTTTTAGAGAAGAAAAATATAATGGAAATCTTGCATATAAATATAATATTTAAAACATTTTTTAAATCCTTTTAAGAGAAAATTAATAGATATATAGACGCCGACAATACAAATAAAAAGAAGCTCTATAGAACATGCCACTTGGCCTATAAAAGACATATATATGTAATTATAATTTTTTGATAAAATTGCTTCTACAGTCTTTAGATTTCACTAATAGGGCTGATCAACTTTAAATAAAGAAAAAAATAATTTCAAAATACGATCTCTATCATGGCATATATCATGTGAATATCTAGAAGTCGCAAAATAATGCTAAGATATTTATATTATCAAAGCATATTCTCGTACAAAACTACATAATTTATTAAATGATTTAAATGTTTTAAGTATCAGACAATTAAGAGAATACTAAATGTATAAAAGAGATATACATAATTATGGTACCAGAAGTGGAGAAAACTTTGCACTTCAATATTAGACAACGGATCGTTCACACTGGATCTTGATTTAATTCGCATCTTTCTGGGCATATATTAGTGAAATCCGGAGTATCTTAGGAGAACCACCTAGGTCCGCTGTTCTTTCGTCTCTTTATAAATTATCTCCCTAATATAAAGCAACATTTCGATGGACTAATGAATGCTGATGACGTGAAGTTTTTTTTTGTTCTTCTCTTTTTTTCACTTTATATCACAATTCTAGCGACAATAAAGCGATTTTGTTATACAATCAGAAAGAAGAAATGTCTTGTAAGAAGAGACTCTATGATGTTACCGACAGCATACAATTCTTAATTTTACTGCTTTGCGATCACAGTATATTGTATGCGTTAGACTATGCAGTTAATTTTGAGTTGATATCAAATTTCATAAAAATAGATTATGGAAAAGTTTCGTGGATCACGTGCCTTGTAAGAATCACTTTTCCATAATCAATTCTATTATCAATCTCTTAAAAAATGACTTGGTTTTATCAACTATAACGAACATGGCTCTTGTTTAACGTCAAAACTTCCATAACATAAATGAATAAAATCATAAAATAATGAGAATCTTTTCACAAGTCTGCGAGGCGTTTTCTTCTTGGTCGCAGTAATATTTCAAAATTTTCCAAATATTTTTGCGAGTTTTAATTAATTGTTAAAAGGTGATTACTTTCGTCTGAATTAAGAGATGTCACAATATATCAATTTTTAATTACTTAGGGACTGTCATTTCTCAAGTGCGACATAATATGGCTTGATGGAATTAATGTTATCAAAAAATTATGAGAATCTAAATCCGTATATTGGAAAAACGCTACGAATGTTTCCCTTTATGTGACACATAGAGAGAGAGATAGAGAGAGAAAGAGAGGAAGGGATATATGCGTTTAATTTTATTTTATTTATATGCGGCTAATGCAAGGCAGCCACCACATAATATAACAATTATAGTGACCTGATCGTTCATTCATTTAATGTTTTTGGATGTTGTTCTTTTAATGAATATAATGACGCTAAATATACATTTTAGAAAACTTAATTTTTATTTTATGACATAAATTTCCTTAACAAACAGGATCAAAATATAGTAGTTTATATTTTACCTTTATATACATCGAATTGATGCCCAGAAAAGCTTCTGATAGACTTGTTTTTTATTTTACGAATTGATTCAGAGTCATTTGCAATAGATTTAAGCATGTCTGATCTTGCATTACCATGTTTAATGTATCGATAAAATGGTTCATTGGCATGTTTCACTCCAAGAACAAATTGTTATGGTTCGCTTCAAGAATTAAATATGGATTAAATCGACCTATTTTCATGAAAGTTTACTATATAAAGCTATTAACTGAGAAAAGTTAGCGAATTTTAACATTTCTCGACAAATATCGCTGAGAAATAGTGTTTGCTCATCTTAACCAAATGTATAAAATTTTCATGGAATGGGAAATTATTTTAAACCTCGCTTCCATCCAAACATACTCACTAACAAAAGGCTTTATTTAACAACAAGATTTCAATTTTAAAGAAATGTAATGACACTTGCTATAAAATAATGATGAAGCCTATGCATTTTTTGTGCTTCGTTTGGACTACATAAATCTATTTCTTTTTGTTATTAACAATTACTTAAATTCTAAGGAAAGCTAACAGGATGCAGTCCGTTTAAATCTTATTCAAGAACAGCAAACCTTATACGCATTAAGGATGTAGAGAAGCTATCATATAAATTAGAATACCTGTTGAACTGTGAACACAAAACTCTAAAATCATGAACAAGTTCATAATTAGTCCAACATTGCGTCGGCCTGATTAAAACGAATTGATTAATATTGATACGAGCTGATATATTAATGTTCAGTTCATTCAGCAACATAAGAGAATTTACATCTGCATTCAAGGGTTCTATAATAAAAGACACATCTAAACAGGTGCGCCTTTTCAAAAGAAATAGCGAACTGATGCTTTGTGAAGTGTGCGGTGCGAATATTGTGAGTGAATCTAGGATCCAAGAGTAGTTTGCTCAATTCCGTTAGTATGGATTTTGTTTTATTGTGATCGTTTCAATAGTCCATATTGCAGCTCCTTCAGTCTGATAAAGCACTCGTCTAAGCAGGGATGTCTGTCGTAATAAAGAATTATTGAATCATATCAAAAGTCCCCGCTGTATTTTATGCAGGTGCCAGGTGTGGTTTGCTCGATTCCGTTCCGATGTCAGAGATACACCTCGTTCTGGTCGGCCAGTCATTGAAAAAGCCGGTGAAATTTTGTATCTGGTGGAGCAACACCGGCACGCAAGCTGTGAACTAATAGCGAAAGTACTAAACATCAACCATTTGACAGTTTGGAATCATTTGAGGAGAGCAAGAGGCTACAAAAAGAAGCTCCAGAAAGTGTACCCGGAGACATAACATTTCATAATATTTATTTATTCGTTAACATATACATGATCTTGAATCCATTTCTTAAACGCTTATTATGTTGAGATTACAATACAGACTCTATATATTCCCATCTATGTATACATATATCCATTCTTCTGCTACCACCCAAAATTACTCTTTTAATTTAATTGATATTTTCTTTAACATTTTTCGGCGAATATTTTTTAACTGGCCTATACACCGATGATTTTGACACACCACACTCTTCTAGGGGACGTGATCCCATAGTAAATTTCCTTTAATTTAATACACAAAAGTTTAAATAAATTCTCTGCTCTGCTCTGCGGTGATAAGTAGAATCACTTAACAATTCCACTAACACATGAGCACTACATCTATGTTATGTAATTCTCGATAGAAAAATAGAAACGTAGTTACTATAAATGATGAGCATAAAAACACAGTAGTCCAAGTCCAATAGATTAATGGGCTTTTGAACAAAGCGAATTAAATTAGATTTTTAATTTCATGTGTTTATATGTGTATTTATGTGTAACGGCACGCATAGCTCTTAGTTACTTTCAAAAAGCTGCCTAATCTCACCTTAAAGTAGATTCGTATGTTTTAAGATTATTACTAATTAGCCACGATGAACGAAGAAAGAACTCTTCTTCCTTTATGTCATGTGTACCGTATCTGTATAAAATTATTGTATGAAAAATACGAAACTCGATCATGAAAAATGACTTTAGCTCATAAGGTACAAAAAAATGGCAATAAACTCAACTCCAACAGCGTTTCAAAGTATATCAATCTTCCGAATGGGCAGGAGCAAATAAAACCAGTGTGAATACCGTTGTGATGTTTCTTTTTTTTTTTTATTTGCGTTTCTTTCATTTTTTTTATTGCATGTTTTTCTTTAGGTGAGTAGTTGGATAGGGTGTGAAGAGTTCAGCCACACACACACACACTCATTGTGTACACAAAATAAATTACTTGATATTCGCCCAGAGCATAAGCATCAAGTTGCACCACTAAACCGACAACTATGTGGTGTACGAAACGTATAGAAAAAGAAAAAAAATAAAACAAAAAACACACGTAGAAAGAGTTGAATATATCCATACTTATGAAAGTAGCTTGTAGTTGTTTTCAAGATGAAGTTTCAGGAGCAAAGTTTTCAGGTTTTATATGCATACATGCATACACCACAAAAACATATGTATTTGTATTTTAGAATCTCTCTTCAGTATTATAATACTGGGACCCAGCTAAGTCACGGTACGGTTGTGCTTTGTGCGGAACAGTGTGACAAACTATCTTAATGGCTTTTCTCAGCTTGGCGGCTGTTAAATGCGATATTAATTAATTGGACACTTAAGTTAACGACATTTCTTCATTCATTCATTCACTGCTCCTCCACCGCCACCGCCACCACTACCACCAACACCACCAACAAACACCACAATCTATAAAGTAAAGAACACACAACGTATATATGCAACAACGTGTGAGGGTAAAACACGAGCTTAGTTGCACACCGACACAATTTTGATTAATTGTCAAAATGGAGGTGGTAAGTTGAGCCCCTACACAACAACGAGAGAGAGTGATTAATGGACTACTTTTGTGCCGTCAGACAACTCGGTCGGTCGTATTCTATGAAATTGTACAATATTTGAGACAAAAACATGTTGTAGATGCCGAACAACATTTGCAAACAACTCTTCAGAGATTTGCGGTCGGTTAAACCAACTGTTGACAAACTAGCAAAGCAATGAAAAAGGATCTCATACATTTTAATGCTCTGTTCAATATGTTATAAGAGAAAAAACCAAAAAAAAAAAAAAAAAAAAAAAAAAAAAAAAAAAAAAAAAAAAAAAAAAAAAAAAAAAAAAAAAATACTTTCAATAAAACTAAAACAAACAAAAAAAAAGTTACTTTCAATTTGTTTAGTTACTTACCAAGCGCCATAAAATGAAATTAAGTGCAATTTTTGTCTCTCATTCATTTTCCCAACAGTAATGACATAAATTTATGAAATTTTTCTCCCGCTAGTGTTTTTCTTCAAGTTCTCCGGCATGAAGGAACAAGAAGAACAAGAAGAACAAGAAGAAGAAAACAAACATACTCTTAGGTTTTTAAAACAATGCGTATTGTTGTACTTATTTTATTCTCTAGAAAAACGAACGGAAAGCTGTGAGTTTGTATATCAGCGGAATCCTTGCCTGCTATACTCTCTATTATAGTTATGCAAAAGATGTTGTTGCTCTTGGTTTGGTTTGGTTTGGTTTGGTTTGGTTTTCCACCGAATAACACAAACACGGCTCACTGTATAGAAGAACTCTTTCAGAACTCTGATTGTATCGTACTGTAGTTGTATCTTCTCGAGTTTTCTTCTTCTGGGTGGGAGTTCATATAAATTCATTTAATTAGTTTTTGTTTAGTTTTGCTGTTGGTTGTTGTTGTTTTTGTTTGAATGTCATTGTTGCATTCTTTGTATTTTTCTTTATTTCACCACTAGTTTTTCCCTCTTAACTTTTTCTTTACATTTTTACTTATATAATAGCTTTGAAAAAATTTTATGTACTACCGCAAGTAAAATAATGTATCTTTCTTTTGTTTGTGAATGCGTACGATTTTGCGTTAATGAAAATCTTAAATTTTCTTCTAAATACTTGAAATTTTAAATTGAGTTTATTTTATTGATTTAATTTTATCAATTCAAAGAAATAAAAAAATATCAAGTCTAAGGGCATGAAAAAGCCAGCCTTTACTAGTAACAGTTAGCTGACTAATGTATCAGATTTTAAAGATCCTTAACAAGGATTGCGTATCTATCTATAACTTAATAAATCTTTGTCCTCAAAATTTCTTGAAGATTCCGAGAGATGTCTTCTTAAACTCGCTTTAAATGCATATGGAATCGAGGCGCTTAAGAATGTATTGAAAAGTAATAGATTCAAAGTAAAGCTCGATATGACGAAAATGCCTAAATAAATATGAAATGTTCTGAATTTGGACCAGGTATCTATTCTCTATTTTCTTGGACCCTATCTCATAAAAGTATTCTGATAAAAAGTAAGATTTATTTGACAAAATTATTTAATTTTTAATAATTCACGGTGAAAATTGCTTTATAACTTTGATTCATATTTTGACATAAGAATGAACTGTACCAAATTTGGACCATATAAATCTATTGTTTGGAACCCATCACATATAAAGATTCTCATGAAAAGTTACAGTTTATAAGGAAAGAAAGTCTAATTTTTGTATTTTATGGCGTATATAGTTCACTAATAAAAAATCTTTGAGGAAGAATTACGTTTGTTGCAATATTTTTATCGATAAAAGTAGGGGTCTTCGGTTAAAATACGATGTGTACTGCTTTATGAATTTTCAACGACGACGAGTAGATGTTTTCAGGGTTTCGGCGAAGCTCTCGTTTATAGAAGCAATGTCTTCAAGAGACCGACCGATAGGTTGAGGCAAAGGAAACTTGCTGTCTGCAATTGATTCAGTTTCTTCCAATTTTTTCAGCACTTTTCGAACTGCTGGTGATGGAATGAATGTCACGTATGACAGCTGTTAAATTGCAGAGCCAATTGCCTGAAAAAAAGTTATACAAAATTTAAAAAGTGTACTTAAATATCTTATCAGCTTTCGAGTAGAAAAATACTGAATATAATACGAATACATTATAAAAATATACAATAATTTCTATAAAAGAAAAAAAAAAATGTATTCACCAATTAACAAATATTACTTCAAATTTGTATTCATCGCATTCAATATTACATTTATTATTATATACGATATGTTTATATCTACGCTCTTTATTAACGGGCACACAAGGTTTGTGTACGCTTATAATTAAATAATCCTGAAGTTATAAACATTTCTTGGCTGCTTATGAAACCTAAAGTACAGAAAAGTGTAAAAGATTGTAGTCGCGTCTCATATTTAATTTGTACGTAGTATTGGGCGGAACGCATCCTAATGGAACGTATTGTTCGCTTCAAAAATATAATGGATGATAGGTCCTAGTCATATTAATTTGTATTGACGATTAAAACCAATGTTTCTCATTAATTGTTCCTGCTGCTGTCCATACTTCATTCCGTTAATGTTCGTAGACTTTACGTTTAATCAGGAAAACCACTTATTTATCTGGACTATCAACTTAACATTATATCTGTGCTTGCACTAATCTCTCGACTCTATACATAATTAGATAGATGAATTGGATGAATTTGATGGGTTGGATGAATTACATAAATTATATGAATTGGAAGAAGTGGATGAGTATAAATGAATTACAAGCAAATTATTACTTTCTCTTGTCAACTTTCTGGAAACCCGTCTCTAGAAATGTGCGCTGCTGTTTAGAAATTTTTGATTTTAATACTTTCTTTCACAAATTCTTTGCTCTTTCTGTTCTATAGAAGAATTCTCGATGATGGATATCTAAGATCCACCTTTTTTCGCCTACTGTTAGCAGTAGTTTCAATTAAATCCATCATATCCTTCGTAATCAATGTTCTTTGATTTATTTCATTGAAAAGTATATTTTTTTTTTCTTTATCTATTTAATATTTTTAATTAGTATTTGGTTTTTAATTCTTTCTTTCTCTTTCTCCCTCTCTCTTTCTAGCCAGCAAATAAGCAGCAACACATGCATATACAAGCAGCATTATTTCAATTTTGCTTTCTCCGTACACCGACTCCCAACAACATTAAACTTCAAATGGTAGTCAAAAAGTTAACTATGACTTTTTACTGGAGTCATAAATTTTCTTGGTGTTGCACCACAACGTTTTATTACACAACGGTAACAACAACAACAATAGCAATAACAACAACACCAATAGCAACAGCAAAAACATAGCGAATGCAAAAGAACTCGAGATGCATCATGTGCACAAATTCAACCGAAGTAAAATTGAGACCAGGAGACTTGGCAGCAGCAAGTGCAGTTGTTATGGCAATAACTACAAACGGCATTAAAAAAAAAATGAGAAAAAAAAAAAAAAGAACAAACAAAAAACATAAAAAGAAAACTATGCACTAAAAACGAACAATACCGTTTGGTTTGGTTTGGTTTGGTTAGATGGACTAAAACAGTGTTGCACGTTTATTAATTTACTCGTTGTTGTACGTCTATGTTTAAAGTATGGGGATGTGTTGATGAAATAAGTAAACGAACAGAACTACTAATACACACAACATTTTTGGGGGTATTTCTGTGGTATTTTTATGTAAACGCAAGAAAAATTTATGCACTAAATAAAACAACACTTGAGACTCTCTCGAATAAAAATTCTATACAAAAAAAAAAATAAAAAATAAAAACAAAAACAAAAACAAAAACCCCATGAAATGCCAACTGAAAGGATGCGAAATTAAATTTAAAGAAAACAAACAGCAACAAACAAATGTTTCTTGAATATTTTGGAAAAGAAAGAAGAGCGAAGATGGAAACCGAAAGGAACTTTTTGTGTGTGTGGTAAGTGAAAAGAAAAGTAGAGAAAAGGATTTTTATTCAGAAAAACTATAAATTAAAATACTTTGTCTTTTATGCGTACAAACATATATATATATATATATATAT
>KK351223.1:217799-238288 GCA_000671755.1 Glossina brevipalpis
ATGCCCGCCCTTATATAAACCGGTAAGATATACTCATACATTTGTACCATTAGTATGAGAATTGTTATCAAATAATTGCTGGCACTTGTTATATATATGGAAACGTTTAAAAGGATAGCAAACGTAACGAAAAGAAAAAAAACAGAAAAAAAGTAGCAGCATATGTTGCCCACACATCTGAAAAGAGTTAAGCAGTTGTGTGTGTGTGTTTAAGGGCGCACTTTTGTTATATAATACTTTTTGTCTCTTATGTGAATACCTTTCCTTCCTTTTTTTACTCCTTTCCTTTTTTTTTTTTTTTTGCTTAAAATTTTATAGAAATTGTTAAAAACCAAAAAGGGTATCGCTAATATACGTGTTTGTAATAGTGCATGTATGGCTGAATGAATTTTTTTTTTCTTTTTTTTTTTTAAATTCGCAATGCATCATATTATGGAACGTTTCATTTCGGAGAATAGCGTACGGCCCACAGAATTTTCGGTCTGGGGTCAGTACAGGGAATCCTTTAATGTATTTTATTTTGCTTTTATCTTTATAATGTAGTTTAATGAATCAGCAAAAATTATAGCAGAATTTGCACAAACAAAAATTATTTCTCATGTTATTGTCCTTTTGTTTCACACGCTAGCGAGAAGAGTATTTATATAATTTCACATTACATGTTTAATCTTTGTTCTTTGGCAGAAGAGGACACTTACTTAAGACCATGTACATGGCATGTCAGTTTGTCAGTTTAAGTCTTAATCAACTTTTTCTATATTATATCCATCACTGAATATGGGCTAGTTTTGCTATGCCGTTTGTAATGAGAGAGGGAGAGAGAGAGAGAGAGAGGGAGATGTGATGATAATTTGTTGAATGTGATAAAAATTTGAGATGCTGAAGGCTAATAATTTTGTTCCACAATCTCTCAGAGGATTTGCACTTGATTTTTGCTCCAACGTGAAATGCGTAAATATGGTTCATGGTGGGACCATTTATAACTACAATTAAAGCATAATTGAATTATTCTGTACATTCATTTTTAATATCATTTTTCTTTTCTTTATGTTTATATATTTAATGTTAAAAATAAAAAATATTTTTTCAGTTATTCTGTGCAATTCTGTATAATTTGCCAAAAATTCCTTGCCTTAATTGGTCAATAAAAGAGTAAAATAATAGTTAGTCCGTACTTATGTAATACTGGCTATATAATAGACGGATTCTAAAACAATTTAACTCCGTTCGTTTATTTGCTTGTCTATTTGCCTTTAGTTGGTCCCCTTAGTGTGCCACCAATGGTTGTATTATAACAGTAAATAGAAAGGATGCACAAAAGTCTTAAAAGCGACCATTAAGTTTCTGCTCAGATTCGATTTTCTGAATCGATTTAAGTTTGTCTGTTTGTCTAACATCTGTCTATGAATTTTTCTGTTTAATCTACAGGTTGCAATTTTTTTTAAAGATATTTGGACGAAATTTGGTATATTTGATGTGCTTTGCTCGGACTATTTTTACGATCATTAACGCCCAATTTAGAAAAATACTCCATATCAAAAAAAAAAAAAAAAAAAAAAAAGAAATTTCTAGTCAAAAATCTGTAAAAGCTAGTATTCTGCTCTATAAAATAAATTTTTTCCACGTTTGGATCGGAAGGGTCCATATTCTTAACTAAATCTCTCTTATGAAAAATAAGCGTTTATATGATGAAAAGGTCTAATTTTTAATATTTTATGAAGAAAATGGGTCCCCGACAGGAATTTGGCATAAACACAAATTTTACCAAATTTAAATCATGTGTCTATTGTCAACTTTTTGGACCATACCGCATATACGGATTCTGATGGAAATTAAAGTCTGAGTGATTAACGCTCCCCAAAAACGGCCGCTATTGAAAATGAATTCGATCGAACTATTTTAACGACCGCACCCCATATAACGGCCTGTTTATATAGAAAAAAAATGGCGTTCTTTAAAATCAGTCGAAACTAATATTTTGACACATAAAATAAATGTGAAAAATTTAAATCGGATGGAACAATTTTTTGAACCACCTCCCGTAAAACCATTACTATAGAAAATAAGCATTCATCTGTTTAAAATGGTCAAATTGAACTGTTTTATGGTGAAAGTGAGTTCCTAATAAGAATTTTCATTAAGATCTGTGCTTAATTTGGACCGAGTGGGGTTTTTCTTTGGCTCTACCCCATATAACACTGACCATGAAAATAATTCCCTTTTGGATTAGTCATGAGAGTCCAACCACACGGTGCACGCAAGCACTAGACTTCATTGAACGTTAGCTGGTCTCTCTCTGGAGATCTTCGCAGTTCCCTAATATATATAATTCTATATCCATATTCTCAAGGGCTCGCCTACAGATGAAGTTGATAGATTTTAACCCTGTGTACAGTCTAGATAATCACCGTTTCGTGCGAATGGGTTACTATCTGGGAGTCTACAATCGCCACGAATGTCTCCGAAGGGGCAGCACCCAACAATTAGGCAACGAGCCTTTCTCCAAATAAGTTGACTTATGTAGGCCACTTCCGTGGATTCCCATAGATCTTTGATGTGGTCTTCGGATGTCCACAATGTCCACCATCACGTTCACTATGCTATCAGCTTACCGGCTATCTCAGGCAGCCATGCTTAACTACTGGATAAGAGTAGTGTTGGTGTGCGAACTATCAAGAAGTGAAGGTCTCTTATTTTAAGAGGTATTTCCGCGAAGCTTCCTCCTACAATCCAAAAGATACCGGGATCACCTGGGCCATCGGTTCAAACGTAAACTTTTCTTAGTCGTGGAGTCATTAAATTAATGTTTCTTGGAAGTGCCACGTATGAGCAAAAGTTTCGTTGCATTTACTTTACAGAAGGAATCGAAAAGCCGCTCTCCTTCATAAGAATTGACACCGCCAGTAAGTCTTTATATAATTGCTTTAAATTATTCGGAATTCAGATTTTGATGAAATATTCATAATCGACTTTTATTAAACCTTCACACACGGAAAGAAAGACAGAAAGAACAATCAACTTTTTTTTTAATTAAATAAAATTTTTTAATACCTTCACCACACATATGCATGTTCTTAACATTTTCGTGTATTTTAAATGCCGGTAAAAAATCATTTAATATAAAATAAATGTTTTATTGAGTAAACAAACGAACACGAAGTGATGAATGCCTACCGTAATTTTCATTCACGCCACGTTAACTAAACGAATTAAAAAGCAATAACATCAATTATGTTGTAGCCATGTCTCAAACAATTGAATTTCAACGGCATGAAATCTAAGTAAAAAAAAAAGAAAAAAATAAAACAGAAAAAAAAGCACAAAACGCAATAAAAACAACTTAACCACATCAATGCAATTGTAAGTTAACCAGCAGCTTTGCATGCATTCCAACTGCTTATACATTTTGCTTGACTTGCCACTGGTTTTAAACGAAATTTATGCTTTTTTGTTGTAAGAAAAAAAAAAAAATTTTTTTTCAATTTGGCAAAATTATTTTATGAATTTTTCTCTGATACCAATCAACAGCAAACACTATGGAACTTAAAAAAACCGCACACCTCTATAGGCATTGAGAAAAAGTTTTATGCAATCAGGGCACAAAAGAAAAAGCTGCATTCGCTTATGAAGACTTCTTCTTAACATTTATTATCCAAAGTAAGAGTTTGGAAATTTAAGGAGTAAACTTAACAATGGGTGGGTCGAGTCTTAAGTGTGATAGGGAGAGGGTGGAGGGGGGGTATTAATAGTGAGTATAATTTATAAACATTATAAACCTTCACTCACTTTTTAGACTTTGCTTGACGAAAATCAATTAACTCTAAAGACCTTTAATTTTCTTTCCCCGATACATAGTTGACTGTAAAGTTTCCAGCAATGGACTAATTGATTCCTTTTACTAACTAAGAATACATATTGTTTTTTTTTTTTTTTAATTCATGATATTTTAAGTGGATAAGCTTAAGTATTGCAAATGAATTGACAAAATTTATACACCGCCATTCCATTCCTTATGATAATGAATATAAAAATTCAAAACGTATGGAAATTTCGTGCTAAGCATGCGCAAAAGTTATTATTATTATTATCATCATCATCATCATCATCATCATGTTGCTTGAAAATGTTTATTTGCTTGTAATAATGAATATTGGTATGTATGTACGTATGTGTATGGTTTTGTTGATTTGTTCACTGTTCCCTGACAAGAGTAAATTAATGCATAATACTCCAACAATTGGACGTGCAAAGGATTGCAGTTAATAACTCATTGAAAACGCATGAAAATAAACAATCAGACTTTTATACGGGGACGAGTTAAAGGAGATTTTAAATAGTCTTCGCTAACGCTAACGTAATCGTATACATTTAAGCGCAACGATGGTGACTCAAGTGTAGTTTCGATTAAGCTTAAGCTATAAGTTATGAAACGTCACTTGTCTGTCGACGAGCTGTCACATTGAATATGAATTTGAACATGCTCTAAAGTTATTGTTTAACAACGATAAGAATTTCAATTAATGTCTTAATAATACTGATGTGATTTGCGATTTGCGATTTGTGCCTCAATTTTAAATTGTTTTGATACGAGATGAATATGTAAAGTAAATGTTGATCATAAGAAGAGATGTTTATAAATTTTCCAATGACAATTTTCGAAGAAGAGGAAGACGAAGAAGATGGCCACTTGTCTTCTTTTTCTTTTATTTTCTTTTTTGTTTTTGTTTTTATAGTTTAAACCGATATATAAAAGGACTATCATTGAAAATGTCAATGAAAGATGAATAAATCATTTTGAAAAAAAAAAAAAAAATTTTTTTTTTGAAAAATTTGTCACACTTTTGAAATTAAGCTGATAGCAAGCAAGGCAAGTTGTTCTGATAAGCATAATATATGGATGCGAAATTACCTGGCACATTCCAAGATGAAATACGAGGAAAAACCCCACAGGAACACAAAACAATCCAGCCATCGATCATTACACAGTGTCTTCTTTATTGGTGTGCCTTTAAGGTACGATTTCAAGTCAACAGCCAGCCAGCTAGCCAGTCAGCCAGTCAGCCAGCCATCCAGGCAAGTGGTTGTGTTGGGTCAAGTGTTGGCCTGTTTTGTTTTAAATTGCCAAACAAATGTGTCATACGCAAAAGCTGGATCTGTTTATCATTTGCCAGCAAAATCACACAAAACACACACAACGCTACAGACGGATGCAAAAAGCTAGTTTTACCTTTGTCAGCTTTTGCAACTTTTACTGCATTCTCTCTACTTTGCTACATATATATATACATTTCCAAATGCTTACATCCTTGCCATAATTCTTTCATCTATCCCTCTCTCTTTCGTTCTCGTTCTCTCTCACTCTCTCTCTCTCACTCTCTCTCTCTCTCTCTCTCTCTCTGTCGTTTGATTTGTCTTTCCTTTTTTTTCCCCCTCTAACAGAGATATAGTTAGCCTTCTCGCCTTTTGGAAGACTTGTTGTTTAAACCGGGTGTGTCGCTCGCAATATCCCTTTTACGCTAAACATTTGTCAGAAATTAATCATGTTCTTGTTGTGTTGTGTGTGCAGCAAAGAAACACCAATTTGATAAATTAACCTGTACCACTCGTGACAAGATCACCAGAAGAGCACAAGACCAGTTTTTATCTTGCGCGCTTTGCAGTGTTAATTTTCATACCTAACGCTGAAAAATGGGTGTATGTTCAATTTTTCGTATCATTTGTAGCAACAGTTCTTCTACAATGTACATACATACATGTCGAGTAATCAAATCAGTCATCCGTCGGCCTTCTATTAAAAATATATGTGAAATGTTGGATTTAATGTATAAATTTCTTACATATTATCCTGGTTCAATTTCGCCTGTCGGATTGTAAAGGGAGCTCTTAAAAATATTGATGATGTTAAGAAAGTTTTAGAAAAAAAAAAAAAAAAAAAACATTCACTATAACATGCGATTTGGAACAGATGTGTCATTCACCTTTCATTTTATAAAAGGATTTTAATCATCTCTCGATAATAAGTGTCCAAGATACATTCATTACTAAACGAACATGACTCCTCACTTTCTACGCCTATGAATTATGTAATGCATGTCTTGAGTTACTGCTCTTATCAAAAAGTTAGTGAAAGAAAAGTAGATAGAATAGCCATAGTAGTGACCATGTTTCCAAATAGATTATCATTGAAACAAATCAGAGAAGGAAAGTTACTCAAGAGTATCAGTTCTGTGATATATCTTATCTGTTATATATCTTATCTGTGATATATCTTATCTTTTTACTACAATTTTATTTTTCCATTGTGATAATTCGAAATAATTTTTGTTTTCTTTTTTTTGGAAACTAATTTATTACCCCGAAGCGCATTAAATAGTCGCTTCAAATGATTTATTAATTTTTCAATTTAGCCGATGTGATGCCCATAACATCAGCATTAACAACAATGATATCTGAAATTAAACGAGAACCGACTTTCTTAAGGGAAAAACAAACACACAACAACGTCTTACATTCGTTATGATTTATCTGAAAATTTTTAAATTAATAGCATATAAATTATCGAAAAGAATACAAGGTAGAACAAGCCATTCAAAAGAATTTTTTTTTGTTTTCTTTTTCAAATTTAGTAAATTTCGCTCTAATTATTCTCTCTCACTGTACAAATGATAATTCTTATACATTTTATCTCTACTTCTTTGACATCATAAAGAAAACATGTTTTGAACGCAAGGCTAAGGGAATTGTTTTACAATATTTTAAGTGATATGACTCCGATGCATTTGAAATCAAATGAGAACATTCGTCCTTTATTAATTTTATTGGAAACTGAAAACTTTCGAAAGTAAAGCCGATAGGTCCCTCGCGAAATCTCGGGTGTGTACTTATAACTCTTTATAAAGGCATTCATTAGGAAAGTTTGTAGTTATAATTCCCTGCATATGACAGAAGAACCTTGTATTTCGGATTTTGAACTTGATCAGATAAACAAGAAAAGTTTGGAAAATCTTTGGGATGTTTATGAAAATTTAAGGAAATGAGTTCAGATTTACTTTAAATCTAAAGTATACGGTTTCCTTTACCTACTCTTCTATGAGATGAGCTTAACCACCTTTTTGCCGGACTATTAGCCGATAAGTGGAATACGAAATTAAATTTAGTTGAGTAAACCTAACAGATCTGAACCTGATTGGACATCGTTACTACAAAAAAAAAAAAAAAAAATTAGAAAAGAAAAACGCTCATTTTGCAAGACTGATGTATTGCCCGAAGAAGGGCGCAGCTTAGTTTTTGCTAATCAAACAAAACAATGATTCTGCTTTTTTACGTTTTTAACGGTAACAGCGAAGAAGAGAAAAGCTTGCAAACCAAGGCCGAAGAGTCTAGAAACGATATCTAAAACAAGCCTAACTCTTCAAGTTATTTGGTCATGGTAAATATTATCTGGTACCTTGAAAAATAAAACTCGGAACATAGATCGAGAACAAGCAACTAAGAATATTCTACACGGTTGTGCCAAATCTTTTAGACCCATCACCATTATCTTAAAAAAGGTAAAAAACGAAATCTTAATAAGTGGGCGTGGCAGATTTTTTCTGTTTTTATGGAATACCGTGGAAATGTTTATTTTCTACTCTATAGTTAATTTGATATTTATTTCAATTTTTTCAAGTTGTAGGCGTGGCTTGTGACCAATTGTGACCAATTGAAGCCGATATCCTCCGTTTTACGGCCGTGCGAATGTTTACCACAGACAGTACACAGGCGGACAGATGGACATGCTTTAATCGATTCTAAATTTCATGCTATATATTTTGCAGGGTCTCAGAACTTGTCCTCTGGACATTACAAAGTGATAAAATTAATGTACCCTTCACCTTCGTTCGTGGGTATAAAAAATGTTTTGAAATAAAAGTTTCATCAACGATTCAAAGAGTTTGGTTTTATTTCGATTCCTAAGAAATGAAATCTCAAGAATATGTGGAAACGAAGACTTTAAATTATGCTTTCGAAAATAGGTTTAAATATTCCCTTCAATAACTCAAAGTAATTTTTGATATTCAGGCCAATTAATTTTAACATAGAAGACAGAAGTACTAGATGGCTGCAAAGTGTATTTAACTCCAATGTGTACTTAAAAAAGGAGTATAACAATAATTTCGTTTAACGAAAGACATTTGAACATCACTAAATAAATCTTTCATTCATTTGAATCCATGTGTAAGATACTTTTTTTTGTTTTTTGTCTTTTTTTTTTTTCTTCAAAGAAAAAAATTATTAACATCAATCAAAATAACAACAATAATATATATAAGTTACACAAAAATAATTAAATATATTTAGTTTTATCAGAAACAATTCTTTTATAGTTCTCCTTAACAACTGCAAATGTGTCTTGAAATGAATTTACTTTCTAATCACATAACGTTACGCGTCTATGTGTGGTTTCATTTGGAAAAATGAAAATAAAAAGCAAGCAATAATAGAAGGAAAATGAAGAAACTGTGCACGTTTCAGTTTTCTCCCTTATCCTCACAAATTCGTCCAAGCAGTAAAAAGCAGCTAACGCTTGCACACGAATATTCCAAATAAAGAAAAAAAAAAAAACAGAAAAAAACTCGTACGTAAACTTTTCACCAGCATAAGATGCCGCCAACTCGAGCAACTCTAAATAGAGAAAACGCAGCACACAAGACCGTCGACAAACGTTGATAGCATGAGGGATTACAGCAAGTGATTTATATGGGATTCTAAAGAAATATGGCCAAAATGTGTCGGCAATTTTTATTGGACATTTTAAAAAGCAACTAAGATGTGCAGTGTGTTTCTTTAGTTTTATTCACGCGATTGCTATACAACACACACATTTCTGCTCTCTGGGAAATGTTTGAATTATATGTAGACGAAAATTGAGTGGAGCGAACATACAAACCTCTCAGTCAGCAAAAGAAAAAAAAACAAAAAAAAAAAAAACAAGAGACAAGAGGAAGAAAATAGAAAGCATTTCCCCACGCACCCAAAGCTCATGATGATTTTATATTTTCTTCTCAAGTTTTTTCAAAATTTCGTGCAAGAAATATTTTTCCTATTTTTTTTTGCTCTCCACCCCTGCATTCACTCTTGAGTAGCTGTTAAGAATATTTATGATGAGATTGTCGAACACAAAAAAAAAGTTGGTTTTTTTTTCATTTCTTCTTCTTCTTCTTTTCCCTTAAACTTCTTAGAGAACAAACGTTGAAAAAGTTTCCAACATATTTAGCATTTTCGGTGGTTTTCACATTAATTTAAATTTTAGATGCAAATAAGCCAATTTCAATGGAAGATTGTAAGACCAAAGCAAAAAAAAAAAAAATTAAAAAAAAAAAGAAACCAAAAACTGCCCATCCTTTATACAAATGTAATTTTAAATAGCTTTCTCCGCTCTTTACATTGTGAATGTGTTCGAGCTCTTAACAATTGTCGGTTTGACAAATTGCAGCAACTTGAGGGCAACATCCGGTTGTCTGTCTCTTTAATGATGTCTTAATAAAGCGCTCAAAATTATTCAGGCCAATTTATAGATATTGTATTATATTCACGAACTCGCAATGTAACTGCGGGTATATTAAGTAAATAGGGAGTGTGTACACATATATCAGCTTTCCTTGTCTTAATAAAATAAATAGTGTGACGGTTTAGTTTAAAATGGCGTCAAAATGATTTACAAGCATAAATATTTACTCATCCACTAAATATGTAAACAACAAATGCAATTGTTGTTAATCTGTTGCTATTGTTGGATTTTAATATAATGCATTACATATACGTCGTCAATGTCATACAAACACATACGTACACACATGCATAAATACATAAATGCAAACACACGGTCACTCCTATATAGTAATAATACCTTATAGATGAGCATATGGAATGTGAATATGTATGTATGTATGTATGCATGTATGCATGCATGCATGTATGCGTGTGCATGCTTGGATATAATGCTAATGGAGTTAGATTTATATGTATGCGTGCGTTACATAGATGAATTTATGAATGCATGTGTATGTGTGTGTATGTTTGCGGGTGCGTGTGCGTGTGCGTGTGCTTCGTGAGACTAGCCAACCGAACCCAAGTCATTCCCGTTTCGTATTTCGCTTTTGTTATTTTTTCTCAATGACTACCATTGCAGTATTTACAAATTTGCAACTCATGGCACGTTATAATGGAAATTAATTAAGCGAGTTCCTTAAACAGCCGCCCTTGGAGTATTTTATGTTTTCTCTGTGTGTGAGAGATGTGCTTACACTTAAACTTACACACATAATGGTTTCATTATTTCACATTTAATTTAGTGGGTGTCGTCTTCTCGCCTGGCATATTAATTTTACACAACTTGTTAATTTATGAGACTAATTTGCTTACATTGGTACCGAAGCTCATAAAGAAAAGTGTCCACGTTGTGCATTTTATAATGTTTGTTGCAAGAATGAATGAATTTTTATTTTTTAAAAGATTTCTTTTATTATAAACCAGAAACAACAACACAATCGAAATAGATATAGAAACAGAAATAAACTTAACGTGTCTGTCCTCTCGTTATTTCATTTATCTTTTAAGGTCATAAAGGATGAAATAAAAATTTGCACTTTTTCGACTTTGAAGTAACATAAGGTGTTTAGGGATTTTCATCTTATTAGAGAGGCCGACCATTTGAAGAATTGTGATCTTTTTTGAAATATTTTTTTTTTTTTTTTATTAATAAACAAATCGCAACTTAAGGGCTAATGTAATGCCGTCAAATAACCTGTAATAACTTCATCCTGATTTATTGCCTCATTATTTTTTTTTTCTTAAGTTATGGACAAAAGCAGTTGATTATTTTTTATTCGTAAGTAATCATGAATTTCTATATCATGCTTCGTACTACATACCCATGATTTTCTATTTCAACTTTCATACTTAGCGATGACTAATAATATCCACAGGTTGTCTTGAGGGTCTAATGTAGTTTAGTGAGTAACTTAAAATCTGTTTCATTTGTTTACTTACTCTAGGCTCATCACGTCACATTTGTCCTCTGTCTAATAAAAACTTTACATAATGAAGGTTAAAAGGTGGTCGAAGAAACTTGACAGCTTTTATTTTATCAAACAGCCTTAAGCTCCAATAGTCAGAGGTAACTCTGCGTACGGTATTGATCTCTTGTTACAGCTGCATTATACGTCCACTTTTTGTAGCTGCTAGGTTGCACTAAGACTTGATTATATTATTAATGTTAATAATATTAACATATAGCAGTTTGAAAGGATATTGTCCTCACAGCACGGATGTGAAAAAGCTACATCGATTTGTTAGGATTGACCTGTAAACAAATTTATCTGGAAAACTCTCCACTATAAAGAATAGAAAACTGATACTTATTCTTACAATGGATATTTTGTTCAAATATTGGAAATTCGAAAAATTCCCAATCGGGGAAATTTCTAAATGGGAAAATCCCCAACTACAAAAATTCCAATTAGACGAAGTTCATATTAGAACAATTCTCGCTCGGGCAGTTTTCTAATCAGAGGATTCCAAATCAGAAATGTTTCAAATTGAGGGGTTTTCAATGACAATGGTTTCGGATTGGAAACATTTCCAATTGGGACAAGCTTCAATTGGGAGGATTTGCAATTGCAAAAGTTTCAAATTGCGACAATTTCTAATCAGTATGATTTCCAAATGACGAAGTTTCCAATTCGAACATTTTTCCCATTTGGACGATTTACAATATGAATGGTTTCCAACTGGACGGTTTTCCAGTTATGATGTGTTTTTGGCTTATATTAGATTGGGAGAAAAGAAATCCATTATTTTCCAATTCGAAATGTTAAATAAAGTCCTGAAGTTCATATAAGATTGGATGGATTTCTTTTTGTTTGGGGAAAAAGAAATCCATTATTTTCCAATTCGAAATGTTAAATAAAGTCCTGAAGTTCATATAAGATTGGATGGATTTCTTTTTCCCCAACCTAATGTTGTAAGCGTGGCCAATTTTGAAAATTTTCAATTGGAAGAATTATCCATTGGAAAAATTCCAATCAAGACAACTTCTGATTGCAAAAATTCCGATTGGAGCGTCCAATTTCTTCGGGAATGGATATACAAATTATAACGAAATCAACATTTTTGTAGTGGAAATTTGTCCGAGTTTGGAAATATAGTTCTGACAATCATTATAAAAGTATTTAAGCTTTCGGAATATAATTTTTGAACTCCTGCAAAAAATGCAACAAATCGAACGTAAGCATATTATTGAAACAAAGCATTATTTTCTCATGTGTTTTTTTTGTGTTTGTTTTTATTTTTATTATTTGCTAAAATTAAAAAAAAAAAATTTTTTTTTTTTTTTTTTTTTTTTTTTTATCTTGCATTGCATTTCGAATGCATATGTATGTATTATATGTGTATTATATGTTGTTTGGGTATATCGAGAAGAAATCAGTTCGCAGCCAGTAGTCGCCATATATCTTTCAGTTGTCTACTTGTACTGCATCAAAAAATCTGCTGCAAACTGTGAAAATAAATCAGTGTTGCAGTTAAGCAATGATATGGTGTCCTCCTCATCTATGCATTACACACATAATATATATAGATATATAAATATATATATGTATATATATATATATATATATATATATATATATATCTGCTTATGCTTAGGTACATACATGCATGTACATGTGTCTATATACATATGTATACTGCATATATCTATAAAGAGTATCGCAACACATCAGTTTACATTACAAGCTCATTGCAATAATGCTTTTTAATGTTTTGCTTTTCTTATTATCGTTGTTGTTATTGCTTTTATGTTCTTTTTTTTTGTTGTTTTTTTTTTGGCATCCTTAGCGAGAGATTTATGACATGGTCTTGGCAGCACATTCACTAATCTTATCGTAAGAGTACGGAATTTGGCGTCACACATTCTTAAATCGAAAATTCGTATATACTGGTTCAGACCACTTACGAATAGCAGCAGATGACAAACAAAAGTTTGGAGAGAACAATTTTTATCATTTCGTAACAAACAAATATACCATCAAATGCAATACAAATTGGTTTCTTTGTCTATAAGAATACTGAAAAGAAAAAAAAAAAACAATATTCTGAACAAAAATCTCTTACAAGTGCACGCACACGCATGCACACACACAGACACTCATACCTTATAATGACTATAATAATAACAATAATAGTAATAATAACATAATGCGAGTATACGAATATATATATGAAGCGCGCATTAACAAGACAATAGATCACCGAAAGATAGCATTTATTGTTGTTGCGACAGAATTTCGTTATTAACTAAAATGTATTCGTTACGCATTATTGGACAACTTTCCTTTTCATATTAACTTGAAGGTCAGGTCAGTTCATGCACAATTGATGTCCTTTTCTCGTATATGACCAAAATAAAACAAATTAAATTTTCCTTTCAATACTCACCTGCCAGAGAGCAACAGGTTTACGATATATGATAAGTAGATTTAAAGGAGCTCCAAGGCTAATTCAAATTTACGTACATTAAAATTTATTGCAGTTAAAAACTCTTATTGTGCGAATTATGCATTTTTATGTAAAAGCGGGTATAGACAGTTCAGGGTGTTTTTTTTTTTTATTATTTTTATTATTATTATTCTTGGAAATATTTAATGCAAAATTCCCAATTCAAATAGTCATGTCGATATTTTGTGATGGTGCGTTCATGATCTATACTCAGTGGTAGGCATGTAAAGTATACGTGAAGATGTCACAAGAATAGGGGAAGAGCCTTGATCTCACCAAAAATCTAAACGGCGTGTAGTCCTTAGAAGACTATCTAAACTGTGAAATTCTACTAAAGAAAGTCTTGAAAATAAACGTTATATTGTTAGTGTGACATAATTAATTGACTTCTTATCTAATCCAAACATTTGTTTTTGGTGTTCATTTAAGACCTCCAGTGCGTGGAAGAAAGCTTTACTTATTCATTTGCCGACAATACTTTGTTTTTCTTTTTTGTCTTTTAATAAAGAAAAAACAACCTTTCAGTACAGAAGTAGAAACACTTAATCCAGGCAACATCAAAATTTTGAAAGCTATAGGGCAAATAGAGTAAACTTTAAAATCGATTAAATCCAATGCTAGCTGCTATCGTATAGAAGAATCTATCTATCAATTCCTTTAGACAAGTGATAGTTAATGATGTATTTTTTTTTTTCGAAATCATCCGAGAGGAGATAGAGTGACCGAAACAGAAAGGAAGAAGGAAAGGAAACGTTAGTTAATTTACTATTGTAGACAAAAAGTAATGAGACTGCGTCCGCGCCGTGATATCGATATGTTTCTTGCTTTAGTAGGTTCGTATAACTCTTGTAAATTAAATTTCGAAACACATGACTTAATGGGTCAATAATAGCAGCATTCCTTTTTTTTTTTTTTTTTTTTTTTTTTTTTTTTTTTTTGCTTTAACAGCCCTGTTGTCTGTCAGCTGTTAGCAGTCTGCTCAACATCATAAAATTTTTTGTAAGAAATAAAATTTATTAGAAATATTACAAAAGCGTCGCAGTAATGAGTGTTTATCAAGATGACAGGTTTTTAAGTGGCACAAATCATTTAATGAGGACCACGAGTAAGTCGAAAACGAACCTCATTTCGGAAGACCAACAATCTCAAATACTGATAAAAACATCAAAGAAATCGAATCAATTGACTCACGGAGACTCTGTAGACATTGTTGGTACCTCAAGGAGATAAATACAAACAATTTTGACGGATGATATGGGCTTATCTAGCGTCTCTTCTCGGCTTTCCCCAAAAGTTTTGAATTTTATTTGAAAAGCAAGGTCGTTTTGATATGTTACAAGAAATGCTTTCTATGAGTGATAATGATCTAAAATGTATACTGACGATGAAAATTGGATTTATGTTTATTACCTGGAAACAGTTGAACAATCTAAAGAATATTGCGCCGCAGGTGAAACAAAGCAAGATTACTTCAAGCAAAAAAAGCGCTTCTAATACTAAACCAACAGGGCACGTGTCTCGAAACTTATCTCATTTGTTCACAACAGTCATACTAACCCACCAAAAAAAATGTACATATCGCTACCATAGCATTTAAAAAAATTGCAGTCTCACTAAGTTTTGTGTCCACGTTAATAATATTAGTTAATTAATTTAGCATTTATTATTAGTCATTGAAAACGAAATCTAATTTAAATTGGACTCTTGTACAAGCATTTTTGGTTAAAAACCTCACAAGAGGCTTACTAAACCAACTGTGATTTCAATTCCATTCATAAGTGAAATATTAATTTAACAGATCTAAAAATCTCACATTCCGTTTCTTCAGAAACTAGTTGATCTTTTTCCTAAAGACATTTACTCTCGTATCGCATTTCATTTTTCATCTTTCCTTCGATTTGAAGCAGCGACTCTTAACGATTTGAATGATTTTTTTCCTTTCCTTCGCTGAGAAGACGCAATCGTCTTTAAACATTTATAAACAAATAAATTATATTTTATAATGAAATCCCAAAAAGTGTTTATTTTATGTTATCTCAGTAACTATTACGTATTTGCGTATTTACATATCTATCCAGTTTTGAAAGTATAATAATTTGGTCCTCTTGTTTGTAATGCTCAGAGGTACTTATTGCACAGAGCGCGAAAACAAGTACGACTTGACACACAGGTTTCTGTCATCTATATACCTTAAATTCCCAAGAAAGTGCTAACTAAGTGGGAAAAATGGTACCTGATATATCCCGCCTGCCAGCTCAACATATCTTTTTTTTTTATTTTGATCTCTATCACCGAATAAATTACACTTGTTAATGACTACAGATCCATAAAAGTAAACATATGTTTGCTAGCAGAAGTTTTCTGTGTTGATGCGGTACTATTCCTTTCCTATGGAATTTCCGTCCCGTTGTTATCCGTTTTCGTCCGCATAATTTGCAAAAATGAAGACAAAAAGTTGTCAGGCATGTGTTTAGTTTTAATTCATATGGCATGAAAGCATGAAAGTAGGCGTGACTTGCTCAGAAATGCTCATATGATCAAGTTTATGCCTAAAAATTCAAATAGCAAAGTTCTTTACAAACAAAAAAATTGGATATCTATGTAAACTTTTTTAAAAATATTTGCTGATAGCATTTAGAAGTGTTGTTTAAAAATTAGCGCATACTCGGCCAATTGTATGTCATTTATAATAAGGAAAAATCTTTTCATTTTTCTTGCCTGAGTTGTTGGGTATTTCGAATTCGCCTTAAAGGCAGAGTTATATTGTCTTATTTGTCTATTTTCTTTGTAAGAACCCCATATTGCATTTAAGAAAATTCTGTTTTAAAATCCAATTTAAATAACACGCCACCTTATCTGCTCATTATTCGCACTTTTTAACCACCATTATACTGAGGCAACAACCGCATCATCACCATTACTGATGCCGGATCTTTTTCTCTTTAATGCATACGTACCTACCTACCTACCTACCAACCAACCTACCTACGTTTACGATGTAACATTAACATCCATCCATTGTAACATAAGTCAACATTTGTCGGTCATAAATTACATTCAATCCTCTAATTTGTTGTTCTTCTTCTATTTTTTCTTTTTTTTTTTTTTTGTTCTTTTTAAAAAGGTGAAATCCTTTATCACACAACCAACAAAAACTTGGGCTGGGTGTGGGTGTATGTGTGTACGTGCATGGCTTAGTGTATACAAGTAATTCTTACATAAACAGAAATAGAAATAAAATTAAAGATAAAAAATGAATATAAAAATGTTGATTTAAATATATGCAAGAATTTCTATTGATTCGTCGCAGACTCTATGTTCCTTTAGGTCAAAAACTAATGTTGTTCTTCGATTCATAGATTTAAAAAAGTTCCTTTAAAGAAAAGATCACTACGAGTCTATTAGCAATGTACTGAATAGGGAAATATTTCGTGTAAATAGTGAGCAATTTTTTCAAGTTTATTAAGTCTAAAAGATACCAAAATTAGGCGAAATAATTTACTTTTTCTTTAAAAGTCAGTTCTTTATGTATGATATATAATATGCGATATTTGTTATGATATATAAAATATGATATACGATATACGTTATATGTTATATATTATATGATATATGATATATGATATACAATATGATATGATATATGATATACGATATATGATGTACGACATATAATGACATATAATATATGATAAAGATATGACATATTATGTAGCAGGTTATATGTTATATCTTACATGATGTATGAAATACCATATATGATATGATATATGATATACGATATATGATGTACGACATATGATGACATATAATATATGATAAAGATATGACATATGGTATGTTACGTATGATATATGATATAGGTTATATGTGTTATATCTTATATGATATATGATATACGAAATATGATATATGACATATGATATATAGCGTATGATATATGTTACATCTTATATGATATATGATAGTTCATAAGTACTTTGAGATGGTTTGGACTCAGTGGTGACTTTTAGTATTGAGTTTTGATTCAGGACCTTACCCCGTAGATCATTTGTGCGATTTGTGAGGCGCTTTCGATACGCACTGAAGCTATTTTAAAGCGGTATAAATGTTCTAACTAAAGATTTCTTAAAGAAATCTTCTCAAATATTTTTCTTACTTTTCCTTAAACAGTTGCTTCGATTGAATTCCTTAACCAACATATTGCAAATAAGCTCGTAAATTAGACAGAATAGTAATTCAAATCGAAATTGTTTATTCAAAGCTTGCGCTGGCGAAATAAAGTCAATTTTCAATATATGCTTCGAAAATATTTATATGCGGGCGTTGTTTTATTTCGCGGCATCTTTTTATGTTTATTTATTGTTTTGTTCTGTTCATTATTTGTATTATAGATTACTCTATTAGAGATTAATTTTTATTAGCATTCTTTGCATTGTGAATAAACTGAGATATATTTTAGAAAATTTTGTGGATGTAGTCCACGCACAATCTTAAGAGGTGATATCACTTTGTGTTCAATAATAAAATAGGATCATTTGTCTAAGTTTATAAAAAGAAAAAAAAAAATGAAAAGATTTTTAAATATTTCGTTTCTTAAGGGGTAAATTTTCAAAAAAAAAAAAATAATTTCTTTTAATTAACTGAATAGATGCTTCAAAAAATATTTTTCTAAAATTCTTTACAAACAAAATGAAATCATGGAATTTCTTGCAAAACAATCCTTTCTTTTTGCCTGAACTTCTTCGCTGTACCGATCAAGAACAAGAAGGTAAAAATTTTCTAAAAATATGACTTAACTCAAACAGTAATGAGCATTAATCCGGTAACTTCTTCGAAAACGGAAGAGCCGTTTTAAACGTTCCCCCTTTTTAAAAAAAAAAATCGTTTGAAAATTGGTTATAGGATCAATGTATAAAATTTCGTCGACAAAATGGCCCGAAAAGCATGTCCTTAAGAAAAACCTGCCTGAAATTTCATACTTCAGTATTGAAATATGTCAGGGGTTATATACAAATTTCTGGATCATTAACAATTGCATCCCTTCAACCTTTTTATATCATTGTTCGATACTTTAGAGTGAGCAAAAAAAGTGCGCCTTAATAATAGTACGCCATTTAAATTATTGTTCATCCAAATGGCAACTCTGGAATTTCACAGCTGTCACCTATGATTGTTCCGATTATGAAAACTGAAGCACTACAAAAAAGAAGGACGCGTTGTAATCGTGAAAATCCATTACTCAAGTGAATACCTATTTTTCGAAACAACATTGTGTTCACGGATGAAGCACATTTCCAAAGAATTATCACGCACTCCAAACTCCAAAACAAATGCATTCAAAACGAACAAGTGTTTGGTTATGATTTTGGTTAGGCGGCGTAATTAGACCGTCCTGTTTTGGAAATATAGCCGGAATTGCAATGGCTCTGAATTGCACCCGTTACAGAAACATGACAATCGCGGTCTTGCGACCTCAAAACTGCGCTGTATGAATCTGGACGACATGTGCTTTCAGCAGGACGGTCACACCCCGCATGAAAAAATGAATTTATTGCATCAACCATTTCCAGCCTAAGATATCTAACGAAATTCTGATGTCAACTGGCCACCAAGATCATGGGATTTAACGCCATGCGATTTCTTCTTTTGGGGTTTTCTGAAATTTCGGAGGTATGCGGACAAAATAGTAAACAATTCTTGAGCCCAAAGCTGTGATCCAACGCGTTATCGTTGAGATACAACTACTTCTTTAACAAAAAGTCATCGAATATTTCATAAAAAGAGTCTAGGCATGTTCTCGGACCTGCGGAGACTATTTGCCAGATATTTTGTTCCACATTTAATCGGAACATGTCTACATTGCAATGCAAGAATAATACCACACTCACTCAAAAAATAAGTGTTTGTATTTTGAAATGAAATATTGCACTCTTAAGAGCTCTTAAGAAACCCAATATATAATTTTTAACTTAACTAACGTCCAGTGAAATGGCATTAATCATTGAATATTCGTTGCTAATATCTAAAATTACACTTCTTCAGAAGTCATAAGCGACTACATCTATACATAAGAAACTTTTTTCTCTCAATAAACCAATCAAACGAATCAAAGGTTGGTTTAGAGCAAAACTGAAGTGCTTAGAGCATATGGGTTTAATACTCTACCTGTTCTTTCTATTATAGAATTGAGCACAAGTATCGCTTACATGCGAAGCTGAGAGCTTCTATTTAATTATACGAAATGGCGACCAGTTGCATAAATAAATTATAGCGTATGTGTAAATGAATAAATGTAATGTTTTTTTTCCCATTTCTACTATCACTTCGCTTGTGTGTATTACAAAGCAACGCTTCGTAGCATCGCTAATGTAAAATTATATGTTCCCGATTTCTTAAGTGATAGCACAGCATATGCACAGACAAACATACAATTATACATAAGAGCCGAAGTAAACCATGTATTCACATATCCATATACACACACACACACACACACACATGCATACATATTCGCTCGCATATTATCATGAACTACGTTTATATTTTATGAGCTCGCATGCTGTACACGATTGGCGTGCAAGTGTTGGACTATATAAAATGGCAAGGTTACTGAAATTTTCTGTTCTAGAAAGAGAAAGAGTTGAAATTTTGCAAATTTTAGGATCAGAAAATAAGTAGTCTCCGAACCAAACTCCCGCTAAAAAGGAAAACGAAATCAACAGTAAAAGTATTGTACGGTTGAGGCTCACTTTACACCCGCTATAGTTGTTTGCGCAAACATACACACACACACACACTCATACTAAGGGCAAAAAATTTTTGCCTATAAATTTTATCAACAAAATTTTTAAATAAATAAAAAATAAAATCAAAAAAAAAAAAACTTTGCAGAAAAAAACCTAAAACAAAACAAAAAAAAAAAAAAAAAAAAAAAATAAAAACTAAAT
>KK351223.1:270205-280293 GCA_000671755.1 Glossina brevipalpis
TTTTTTTTTTTTTTTTTTTTTTTTTTTTTTTTTTTTTACTTTCACAATTATATAAATTATAAGCTAAAATTCTTCACGATCCTCCCAATGAATTTTTCAAATTAAAAGTTCTTCCATCATTTCACCAATTAAGGTTTTCGTTACTTCTACAAGCAAAGCTTTTATAACGTGATTGTTTTTTTTGTAAGGAATCCCTAGTGAAAGATAAATTTAGAAATAGAAACAGTTTTTACTTTTTCGAATCTTTCATCTATTATTAATCATCTCTTATCGGTACTTAAAAAATTAAATGAATTTTAACTGTAAATGATAATGAAAATGGTTTAATATAGATATAATTTGAAGTAGCAGAGATTTCATAGGATTCGTTTAGGTATGTATTCTTAATTAATACAAATAGGAAAAAGAAAATTTTAACCATCCATCTATCTGGTTGTTGAGATTGCGATAGTAACATAAAAAGTTGGTTTGCAACTCTGGCTGTCAATTTGAAAAGTTGCAACCGGGAGATCTGTCCTTCTTAAAGCTGATAAAATCAATGCAATGTAGAGAAGATCAGAAGTCTCTCAGAAATAAAACAAATGTAGAAAATTCACGAACTAGCGCTTATATTTCCGCCCGTCTGTCTGATTTTTGAAATTATGATAGTAACACAAAAGGTTCGTTTGCACGTCTGGCTGCCAATTTGAAAGGTTGCAACCGGGAGATCTGTCCTTCTTAAAGCTGATAAAATCTTGCAATCTAGAGAAGATCAGAAGTCTCTCAGAAATAAAACAAATGTAGAAAATTCACGAACTAGCGCTTATATTTCCGCCCGTCTGTCTGGTTTTTGAAAATATGATAGTAACACAAAAGGTTCGTTTGCACGTCTGGCTGCCAATTTGAAAGGTTGCAACCGGGAGATCTTTTCATTTTAAAGGTGATAAAATCTGACGAAAAAATGAAGTGTCAACTGTAGATAAGATCAGAAGGCTTTCAGAAATAAAACAAATGTACAAAAATCATAAACCAGCTAGGACAACTTTCGCTTATATTTCCGTCCATCTATCTGGTTGTTGAAATTACAATAATCACATAAAAAGTTCGTTTGCAACTTTGGCTTTGATTTTGAAAATTTGCAGCCGGGATGTTTTTCCGTTTTAAAGCTGACAAAATCTTTCATTGGGGTGTTAACTGTAGATATTTTATGAAATAAAAACTATTTATGACTCACAAACTAGCTAGGATGACAGTTAAACAAATGAAACTTGTCATGAAAGTGCTGAATACATAAAATGGGGGCAGTGGCATACCGTTGCTTTTGAGAGCTAAAAGCTTAAGGGCGGTTTTACAAATCCTCCAATCGCAAAAGTGTAAATTTTTAATTTCTATCTAAACGGACTAGCCTAGTTTAAGATTGATTTAATAATTTCTTTTCATTCTTCATGTCTTCGATTCAAACTTCAGAATCATTTAAATAGCTTCATGAGTCCGTCCTCAGTTACGAAAATACTAATAAGCGTTCTCTTGTATATTAACAGCTAAAGTTTTGCTTAGGACGTAAAACTTGACCTTGGTCGACGCAAGTTTCATTTATAATGCACCAGCAATGATTGAAAGTACTCGACAGGACGTGCGCATGTCCACCTAACTTTCTTCTCAATTGATTAATAAAACCTTCAATTTCGAGCGCGTTCCTAAAAAGAACTTAATTAATTTCCACCATCACAGGGCCTTTATACGGAAACGTACGAAAAGTATGAATTGCATTAAAAAATTTTATAATTTGTTGAAAAGAATTCGAACGCACTTGGCCAAAAATGGTGAATGAAACCAATATAGTTTCTCTCTGAATAAAATTTCTATCTTTCAAATGCATTCCACCTGTTTTTTCATTAATTACTTCAATCGCTTGAATCAAATTAGATTCGTTTTATTCTCATTTTCAAAATTTCATAAGAGTGTCACTATCTCCATGAGCAGAGTATTTCAACTTCGATCTTAGCTGAATAAATAATTACAAAAGGATTATTATTTAAAAGCACTAACATTAAATAATAAAGATAACGCATTGACACAGCAAATATCATAAGTGAATTAAATTTAAAACGAATGAACGAACTGAGTGTAAAAGCAACGATAGCAGCAGCACAGCATTGATGATGTTACAGACGTACCCCCCTATACTTGTACCTATAAGTATGCATCTATATATATTATATATGTGTGTGTATACTCTTGTATATCTAAATATTTATATAGAGTCGACGGAAACAAGTGGCACCCAATTAAGCTAAATTTATGCAACAAGACATTCTTCAAGTTAATTGGCAAAAAACGCCATTTTTGCACAAATTTTTCAAATAAAATAAAACAAATGACATGACATGGTATGGTCTGGCATGACATGCCATGCTATGCTATGCTATACTATGCTATGCTATGGTAGAAGCAGCAGCAAGCTCATGAAATGGAATGACACATAAACGCAACAACAGCAACAGCAACAACGACAATAACAATAACAACAATAATAATAACAGAAAACCAAGTTAACGATAAACAAACAAACAACCAGTCAACCAACCAACCAACTAACCAACCAACCAACCAGATGCAAGCAGCCAGCTAGTGAGTGAGCAGTTAGTTAAACAGCTAATATGTTATAATAAGTTTCGGGTTTTTTTTTTCTTTTTTTTTTATTGAAAAACACAACTTTTTCACTGGTTTGTTTGTTTTCTTATATTTTGTTTTTGATTTCGATAAGGGTTCAACGAATAGTTAACAAGAACAATAACAACAAGAATAACAATCATCTCTGCAAAGGAAATTTACAGGTTGACAGCTGCAAAGCATTTTAAAAGTTACATAATTCAACTTTTTTGGTTAAGGATGAACATTAATTTATTCATTTACTCAATTTATTCATTTATTTCAATTTTTTTGCTTTTTTTCTCTATCTCTCTCTCTCTCTCCTTCTGCTCCTTTATGTATTCCTTCATTTGTAATCATCTTAAGTGAATTGAAAGCAAACGCACATACTAAGTAAATTCATGTTACACTAGCGAAGCAACTCGTTGATATAAACCAAGAAAAAAAAAAGAAAAAAAAAAAAAATTGCTTACACGTTTTCAGCGAAACATTGATATCCACCATCCAATACGTGAAATTGTTCATCATGGATGGGTTAGTCGGTCAATTGGGATCGTTACTTTGTTCATTATGTACACGAAAATATTAATCATTTCATTCTAAGCCATACATTAAAAAAATAGGAGTTAAAGGAAATTTTCAAATTTTTAATTATAATCTTCCAGCCGAGCTTGTGTGTACGCATCTCGCGAAGAATAGAAAAGAAAATGTAGCCACATCGGATTATATCCGTCCGTTAAGATCTAAGCTTTAGTTGTGTCTACCAATTTGTGCTACCACGAAACATTTCAGCACTTGACGAATGAATGAACGGACGGACAGACGGACAGAAAGATAAGTGAACATACTTTGATTCAATGAGTTCAAACAGCATTTTAAGCTTAGCACATGGAACACAATTAGGATCGCGCAGGTGTGCCTTCCCGGTATGTTGCACCCAATATGATGAAACCAATATACTCTTGTATTATGCTATGCGGTATTGCGGGTATAATAAATAATGAAATTCGAGATGATGTCGTTTCATATGGAAGAGAGTTTATTTAAAAATAAATAAAGTTATGGGAAGCAGAGGTTTTTTTTTTTTTTGTATTTTTCTTTTTTTTTTTTTTCTATCCTTTTTTCTCGCCTCACAATAAAAACTAATCGCAATATCGCCATAACAACAATATTTTATTCCTTAATATGTCATGATGTAGTTAGTACACCTTGTTTTTGTTTTTTGTGCTTTTTTTTTGCTTTTTTGTTATTGGGTGGAAAGTGTAAAAAACTTCATTTATTTTCCCTTAAATTATATTTGCACGCAGCGTAGCCATTATAATCATGCAAACCTATATTTTTAGTTCATAATCATAGAAATGAATACCACGGCCTGTCTTGGTTTGTTTGTTAACTTGTTAAGTGTTTCATATCGCTTCGTTGTTCTTAAGAAAGTTTTATGTAGCAAAAATATGTAAAAAATGTAAATGAATGTAAAAATTGTGCAAATGCTTCAAGAAAATTTATAACAAAAAAGAATTTATTTTAATTTTTTTTTTTTTTTTTTCAAGAAGTAAGGAAAAAGCAAAAAGGGTGAAAAAATTAATAAAATTATTATTTAACATACACAACTTGGATCGTAAAATAAATAAATTCACAATAAAATATGAAAGATATGTTTATGATCTTAAAAAAAAAACAAAAAAAAAAGAAAGAAATGTAAGCATGACTACCGCTTCGCATAGCTAGCTAGGAATTGAAATGGGCAGCAAGTAGGGAAGCAGCTAAAAATCTAGAATATTTTCCAAATGATAGTAGGGTTTGTGAATCGTTTGATACATTTTTCCCCTTCCTTAGAATGTCCTGTAACATTAGGTACTGTATGCTCTTTGAGTTTTGTCAACTATGTTCGTTATAAGTTGAAAACCTGTTGAAGAGTTTTAATAATTTTTTCCGAGATTTTTGCAGCCTTTTCATGATTTCACGAGCATTTGTAAGTGAATCTGATATATTGGTAAATGTGAATTATTGATCGTTCTAAAAATATAGAAGAAGTTTTAAATTCGTATGCTAATGCTAAGTAAGCAGACAAATATGGATTTATATTATGATGTTGGGTCAGGGAAGTACATTAATCTGTGATACATTTAAAGCACTTCCTTCCTTTTAGTGATTGATCTAGCATGACTACAATACGCTGCTCATTTTTCGAAGGTTTATTTGTTTCTTTAAAAAGAAAAGTAATGAATTTTAATCTTTTTTTTTTTGCCATTGCATTATAAGTGTTATAAGTCCCATCAGTCCTATCATTTCACTGATTTTTCTCACGCAACACTTAAGAAGATGGTGTGCCAACTGTTACACAATTTTCAAAATTTCCTGGTTTGCTGGCTTAAGCTCCTAAGTAAGCTGAATCTTGTAGGGGTAAAGGTGGATAGCTTTTGTCAAAATTCGCTGTGATTGATGCGTTATGAAATTTGAACTTGTTAAGAACGACGGGTTGAATTTATGTTTCGACGACATTTTTGTTTACTATTTTGTTTGATATTTTCAAAAGACCGACCATCGAGACGGCACAAAGGAGACTTATTACCTCTAATCGACCTAGTTCCTTTAAATTTTTTGATCACACTTCGAGTTGTTGACACATTAGGTAGAACAGTAAGGACATAACAGTTTCTGGTTACTCCCAAATCATATCCCTATCTCTTGACTTCTTCCTGACTGATATCATGTTTACACCTGTAAAGGGCCACTGAGTCATGAGTCGTATGAAAAAAAAAAAGATAATTTTATTAGCGCACTCTAAAGAAAACATAATTCTAAGGCCATCTCTATAATGGGTGTTTTTATGTTTTTTTGTTTTTTTGCCTTTCTCTGTTCACAAGTCTCTATTAAATTAAAGTAAAATTTCATTATTCGAAATTAATTTCCTATTATTGAAGTGGGAGTTTTCCCATAGAATAAATTAAAGAATTAATATAATTTACGAGCATCGAATCTATTTAAGGATATAAGCTTTGTTGTTGTTGTTATTGCTGTTGTTGTTGTTGTTGTCGTTGATAAATTCATTATTAACCAAAGAGGAGAGCACAACTTAATTGTTAAATAACTAAAATATATGGTAAGCGCCAAAACGAATCTAAAGTACACTTTAGGCAATGGCAGATATATGGATATATTTATAAGTGTGCGTATATGTGTATATGTAGTTATATTTATGTGTATAATAAAAACAACTTAATTCCCTAACAAAAGTCATAATTTAAATCCAACAGTTAGAATACTATTGGCTCTAATGCGCGTGACTATTTTATGTTCTCCTATAAATTTGCCAAAGGTTTGCATCATTCGTTTGGACCGACCCTATACACATATATAACATAAAGCTTATATACATATAAATATATATTTATATCTATATATATATATATATATACATATATATATATGTACATATTCATATGCATATATATGATGCTATTTTTGTTACAATTTTTTCTTTTCTTTTTTTCTATATGCATTTAATATATACATACACACAATCGAAATCAAAGTTTATACAAATGGTGCATAAAATTTATAGAAATACACAATTTTAACTGAGCATAGATTTACGTATATATATATATATATATATATCTAGAAATATATTGACTGACATATTTATATATTTAAGCGTATATGTATATATATATGTATGTTTGTATGTGTATATTATATATACACACTCTAGCATACGTTGAATATAACTATATATGTACATGAAACAATGTATCAGTAGCAATAGAGTGAAACATGTAATATATACAGATATCAGTACGTACATACATCAGCAATGCGACATAAGAAATATCAACAACAAAAACAATAATAATAATAACAACAACAACAACAACAATAACAAAAGTAACAAAAGTATGAATATAGTGCAAACCTAGTGATTTATTAGGTACGTTGTCGTATGCGGCACCAGAAAAATTATAGAAACAGAGAGAGAGAGAGAGAGAGAGAGAGAGAGAGAGAGAGAGAGATAGAATATACAAAATATACACACATATACACATACACAATATATAAATATATAAAGAAACAAAATAAAATTGTATCAATTGGATAAAAAAAAGTATAACTAACTCAAGCACTCATACACTTAAATGCATTCACGTACTACATTAGCTTCGTACTGGTGGGAAGTGTGTACGATATCACTTTAATCACAATTTTTGCTCCTGTTTTAATTTTATTCATTTTTTTTTTTTTTTTCTAAATAGACAGAATGTAATGTAGTAGCATATCTCTATGAGTAACTATTCAGTCGTAACTGCGTCACGTTAAAACGAATAAAAGATAACCGCTACATGAAAATCAATAGAGATTTGCATTAGAAGCCTTATAATGGCTTATGGATGATAAAATGAAATTATATTCTATTTCGTCTTGAATTTAAGAAAAACTAATGACATGAGAATCAATAATACCATGAGTAAAAAAGGGCTCATCTTTCCATCAAGATCAAAGATAGAATGAGTAAAAAAAACGCTCATCTTTCGATAAGTTTTCAAAGTGAATAAAACTTGATTGAATCACTAGAATAGAGTATCGCAAGGTACTAGAAGATTACATTTAATTTGAACAAAAAAAAAAAATCGAAGAGCTGAATGTATCAGCCTTTCCTAGAAGCAAAGCAATGTGTTGATTGAAGCGTTTCTGTAAAGCTTCTTCATCTACGAATCCATCAATTTGAGATGTAAAAGCTACTTCAAGCAACTTT
This sequence comes from Glossina brevipalpis, assembly GCA_000671755.1. Lineage (NCBI taxonomy): Eukaryota > Metazoa > Arthropoda > Insecta > Diptera > Glossinidae > Glossina > Glossina brevipalpis. The sequence goes on from KK351223.1 coordinate 277,590, forward strand.
AGCTCTTAGAACTGACTAAGGCCTTAGATTTGTTTATGTAAAGTATGAAACCCCTAAAACTCTATCAATTTCAGGTACAATAGATATTCCAATAATTCCAGTTTCACATGAATAGTATCAACGTTACTAATTTAAGGGCGTTCCGACTTGAAAGTTACTTTATAAAATGAAATAGAATGAAATGGAAAATTGAATTTTTGATTATTGGTATCTAAGCTTCCGTTCATATTTCAAAGGGTAGAATTATTTCAAGAACTAATTTAAAAAATTTGAGAAATTTCCAAATCTTTAATTATTAATGTCTAAGCTTCCTTTTCGCATTTCAAAGGATAGAGCTCCTTATTACTTCATGAAAAAAATGTATATAAATTTAGTAATGTTTTCGATACGGTTACGAATCCAACGATAAACTTAACATTAAATTATCTGTTTACCATTCCTGCGGCCTGCGTAGAAACTGAAGGGAAAAAGAGAGAGAAAATGCAAAAACATTTTATATCCAAAGCTGTCAGAGAATGAAAGAAAAACGATTTGACGCTTTGGAAAACTTTTCAAATCCCTTAAGTATCAAAAAAGTCACAGCTGTGTTAATAAACTACAACAAAGACAACAGCAGCATCAAAGCCAGATTCGAAAAGACTATAAAGAGCTCTGTTTTCTTCCTTTTTTTTTCTTCTTACTTTTGACAATTTTCATCAACTTTTAATTTTTTATTTTCAAGCAAAAGAAGCAGACTTTTGCAAATACTTTACATAAAAAAAAAAACAAAAAAAAAAGCAAGGGAGAAGCAAAGCGTAGTAGAGAATATCAGAAATTATTCTAAACTTTTTCTGAAACGTGTGTTTTCTACAATCTTTAAAGTTTTACTCGATAAACCTTTTATTCGCTGCATTCACTCTAAACTTACTACTCAGCTCAGAGAGTTTGTGTCTCTGTGTTATTTCGCTTAACAATTCTTTAAATTATCTGAAAATTTCGTTTCATGCAATGCTAGTGTTTATGACCCCTTCCAAGAGTTTAAATTATATACTCTTGCTAATATACATACATTTAAAAAGTGACTGAAGCGACACAGTAGCATCAGCATCAGTAGTAGCAAGCAGCCGTTACTACTGCAGACAAGTCTTGAAATTTACCGAAAAAAAAGAAGAAGAATAAGAAAACTGAGAAAAATATTATGCAGGCTTAAGCGCCAAAATGAATTTCGCACTTTTTCGCATAATAAATTTAAAGTTTTGCTTTGCAAAAACAAAAAGACCAAAAAAAAAAAGAACAGAAAAAATTTCCGAACTTAAAAAAAAAAAAAACTTATTTTGCATAAAGAATTGCTTTGAAAATTCCTGTATTATTTTTTGTTTTATTGTTTTTCCTCTATTCTTTGCTCGCTTATTTTTTTTTTTTTAATTTTTTTTTTATTTTTGTGTTTTATTCTTTTGCTGGCACCATCACACCGCAGGCGTGACAAACGCCATTTTGTAATTTACTTAAGAAGTAACGCATGATACACGTACGTTATTTAAAAACTTCAAATGAATGTGGCTGTGTATGTGTGTATATGTGTTTGTATGTGTGTGTATGGGTTTGTTAAAGGTTTATAATACAAACGCGTTTTTTTAAATTTAAGTTTTTTACTTCGTCCGTCCCAAGGCTATCAGTTACATGTGCAGATACGGAAAAAACTTCTTACGCCTTACACCTTACTACACAATAGACCATAGAATTTAGATAGCAAGCAAGGCCTTTGCATTAAAGAGTTTTTTTTTTATATCTTTCCTGCCTTAAGCTTATTAATAAATCGATCAATAGCCTGGAGAGAAAGGCATGATCTCGTAGATCAAAGTTCTGCAAATCTTATAACAAAATTCTTTGAATCATTCATTATCCATGCATAGCCTATTATAAGCCATTTGCAAGTCGGTCAGCTTCTTACTATTTTATTGAAAACTCGAAACCTTGAAGATCCGATTCTTATTAAAGGGATCCAGACATTAAACAATTAAAGTTTTATATATAAAGTGTGTCAATAAAAGTGTCATGCTCCGCGTGCTATAGCTTACGACCTATTATTTTATATTTCTCTCACATCAATATTACACTTTTTGTGTAAAAGACGATGGGTGAAAAGATCTCTAACTGCTTTGTAATTTTGCTCGCTTGTGATCAGAGTGATATATTAAACTTGTACAGATATATACAACGTCCAGAAAGACTTGAAATATGCTCAGCTTTAAAAAAAAGTGTCTCAACAAGAGTACACTATTTAGATTTTTGAAAAAGTGAACTTATCCTGAGTTATTTCGGATGGTATTTCTATGTTTTGTAAGGTAACGATTGTCCGAAATTATAGTTTACATTTAGTAAGAAATAAAAGGTGTCTCAAAAAAAGAAGAAAGAAATATTTTGTCATTTTTTATTCATGTAAGTAACAACTCTGAAATTTGACAGCTGTCACTTCAAAAAATTCATTCATGCAAAAATGTAGAAAATTACGCAAAGACGGCTGGCATACTTCACGAGATTTTCGGTTGAGAAATTGTACCTAATGCGTCAACAATTCAAAGTGAGACAGAAAATGAGAAAGTGTACCTAATGCGTCAACAATACAAAGTGGGACAGAAAATGAGAAAGTGTACCTAATGCGTCAACAACAAGTGATCAGAAAATGTGGATAAATTGGGTCGATTATAAAGAGTAAGTCTGCTTT
>KK351223.1:315304-339624 GCA_000671755.1 Glossina brevipalpis
AAAAAAAAAGATGAAGTAACCTGGAAGCACGACTTGAATTGCATTTATTCTACACCTTTTGATATATGGAACTTTATTGGAGCATTTGGAGTGTAGTAAGGGTTTACTTTATTGAAATTTTAATGACTTGCAGACAGAGGTATATTCAAATTTTTATCCCTTCACAAATATTCCCTACGTAAAGTTTAAAATTATCTACCTGTTGACCGTTAATTTTTTGTATTGAGAAGTAGATTTTGAATCAGTATTGAAAGTATTGAAAGAGAAAAATCTTGAAGGTTTTCTATACTTAAATTATCACCTGTTTCGGACATCATGAAACTTTAGTTTTTTTTTTTTTTTACTATTTTAATGAACATTCGGATAATTTCTTTACCAAGAAATCTCAAGGTATACAACTTTGTCTCCAGCGTTTTCCTTAGCAATATATGATGGTGGCAACAAATAGATGTACATGTCATACAGTAAGCTTAGGAATCTAAGAACACAATCCCACCGGAACATTAGCTAATTTGTGCCCGCACCTTAAAATTATTCTCATTTGAAAATGTGACTTTACGAGCCAAATTCTCATCATGTATTGGAAACTTCTATACTGCTGAGGTTCAGCTAAATTCCTTCGGGCGACGAGCAATGGTTCCGTTACGATATTCAAAGCACAAATAATACAGCAAAGCATCATAATACAGATTAGGTGAATCATTAATATGGACGGTGAAATTTAATATCCATGGCCACCTTATTTGGGGAGTGAGTTGGGTAATGGAACCATCATTAGGGAACACTGCCGGAGACTAAATGATTAAGTTGGGACAGTAGACCGAAGCAAAATATCAAAAGTCATAATATCGGCTGCATCTGGCAAAACTCGCCCAAGAAACGTTAACAGTACAACAAAATTCCTTCTCATATAGGCACAAGCGCTTAGCGAACTTTACTGGGACTAAGTTGGAATGTGCTGCCCTTCCCGCTTTTATTAGCACATATTATTTTTTCCGATTAACTTTGGTTACAAGTGATTACTAATTATAGGTTCGAGTGGGTTTCCATTCGTACAATGTTATACTACTCAAAATTTATGTCTTTTCTTATACAGCTTCAAAGAATCAGTAGTCTTTTTTTTACGGAATTCATATTTTATCTAAAACTAGGAGAAATTAGTGACCAGCGACAGACAATACTTTGTATAGTAAATGTGTTATCAGTTTTTTACAACAAAGCGAATGTATCGAAAAAAAAAAAAAAATAGAAAGAACGGCGGAGACAAAGTTGTATGCTTAATATGAAAATGGTATAAAAGGAAGTTGGCGGATGGATATCAGAAATGCTTTAATGAATTTTGCATATGAATTCAATGCTTAATATATATTTGGTTAAAGTGATCAATAACTAAAGCAAAACCGTTGCTTCGAAAGCAATTTATTCGAAAGTTAAGAAGAGGTTACCGTAGGCATTATCTCTAATTTTCGGTCAAGTTTCTGAAATAAGAATGCACTTTTTCTATGCCTAAGGACACAAAAGCAAATAAAAAAATTATCAAAATTAACGAATACAAAGCCGTTAGGGTTTTTTGAATAAATAAAATTAAATGTTTAAATAATTTTTGTAATAGAAAAATTTTTTAAAACAAAAAGCAAAAAAAAAAAGCAAAACATGAAATATCGAGAATCGGATTTTATAATAATAAAATTTAATTCATTCTGATATATTTATAACTAAATCATATGAACATGATGATAAAAGTATCCTTCTTATACATAAATAATAAAATATATGAAATTTTTATAATAACTCCATAAAGAAAGTCAAAGAAAAGCAAGAGAGAAAAATTTATTTAAAGCCTGGTCGACACCTTAGCACACCCCCTTTAGCGTAGTGTTGTCTATAAAAACTACTATACTTAAAGTAATAATGATACAATTATATAGAAAACTTCCAACGGTTAGATAAAATTAGATTTTAAGTCTTAAGAATTTTTGAAATAATACGATAAATAAGAATTTTTGAATATTATTAAGAGAAAAATAAAGTACACATTGGAACGCTAGCAAGCATCTATACGGACCAGTTGACTTATACTAAAAGTATTTACAAATTAGTATTAGAGTTGAAGATTGTGTGTAATATTAATGTTAAAGTTAATGATAAACTTAATACACTTGTGCGCTTGTGTTAGTTAGTAATGGAGACTTACAAAAAAGGGAAACACAACTGCAGTGCCAAGACATTTTTCATGAAAATATAAATATCCTTTTCTACATACATAAATACACAATTGCACGCACACACACACACACATACACACGAATGTATGCGATGATACGTATACTTTGTATTCCTGGCCCGATGAAAATAGCGTAGAATAAAGAAGAGAAAATTTATTTTCACAAACGTGTACATTTATTCATGCGTGCGAAAGAGATGCAGATATGTATGTATTTCATCTTATGTTTCAGTCATATAAATTATATTTTTCCACATTCATATGAGAGTTTCCGAATACAGCGTGTATTTATGTGTAAGTATGTGTGTGTGTGTGTGTGTGCGTGTGAGCATGTATGTGCATGCATATCTGCTTAAGTATACACACGAACAAGCTGGTATATGAGAAAAGTTCACTTATTTGTTTCTTTTTTTTTTCATTCATTCAGCTTCCGAGAAAGGAGACATCTTGACCTTATCATGTCGCTTGAGACGCTTCTATTAGATGTAGTTTTTTTTTATCATTAACAAAGGCCCTTTTAATTTAATTCTTCCCCTTGAAGCATAAGTGTTGTTAGTAGGATTGATAACTAGAAATTTGATTTAAAGTAATATTAGGTTTGTCCTTTTTTTTCTGAAAATACTGAATTCTTAAAACTATTTTTTTTTTATCGCTATAACTTATAAGAGAAATTCTCCTTGAATAATTATAAAAGGATTTTTTTTTGTAAAACAAATCCTTATTGGCAGGCTTAAGCGATTCTCATATTTAATGGTATCCAAGATTCGCTGTAAGACAAATATGGTTTTCTTGTTTGCTTTTATTCTGCACTTTTTTGTTGTAATAAAATCGTAATAAAACACATTGGTCACGTAATTTCGTTTGTCTGTGGGATTTTATTGCCATTTTTCTTATGTTATGATGATGCGCGTTCAGTCTTTACTTTGGTTGCTGTTTAATTTTTTGTTTCTTTAGCATTTTTTATATATATATATATGGCTTCAGCATGTGCAAGTGAACATTTAAGTGAGAAGTGAGAAGTTGTCGCTAGAGTGAGGGACACAAGGCAAACTATGGGAATGGATTTGAAAGCCTCTTGCGTACGCAACGTATGGCTTTCCGACTTTTATTTTTTTGTTTTTTTTTTTGTTTTTTGTTTGATTATGCGGTTGTTGTGCATCATTTTTATGTGATTTACACATTGATTTACGAGGTGGAAAATTACTACGACGCGGAAGTATTTATTTTACAAGGATATTACAAAAGGAATTGAAGGATTACATGCAATGATTTTTCAAGCTTCAAGCGGTGGACTTCAGGTGGATTACGATAAAATATATGAAATATTCAGTTGTATAATCGGAATAATCAATAATTACTTCGACGAAATAAAAGAAAATTATAAATAAAACTTATCCTGTGAAAGAAGAATATTGACATAAAAGCTTATTGATGAATAATGATCAGAAAAACTTTTTACTAGAAGAAGTTCGAACCATCTGCTATTCACGTACATATTGGTGTTATAAACTATTTTCTAGTCATCCTTTGAGTGTTGTTTACAAGCTTAATAAAAAATTTGGTTTTTTTTTTTTTTTCAAACAGCGTAAAAATGTATGTTTTTTTATTACGTGGCCTGAGTTAGTAATTTCGACTAAAAAATTATTTCTTTATTTTGATTGAACTTAAAAAGAAAAACTTAAATATTTTGATATCATTTTACTTTTTCTCAAGCCAGCCTTCTTCTATGATAATTTTTTAACAAACATATAGCCCGAGGTTGCCAGAGTCTAATTTATGACTTTGTGCAATCATTTAGAACACAAGCAAAAAAAAAAAAGGACAAAAATCTAGAAGCAAAATTATAAAGTGGTCATATGCAAATAAAAAGGTAATAAGTGGGTGTTTAATAACTGAGTACATGATATTCTGGCTCTGGCAGCAATCAAGTAAACATTTTCCATTCCAAACTAAACAAAAAAAAAAACAGAAAAAAAAATTTAACATAAATGAATGAATAAATAAATTGTCACTGAAAGACAAAAAAAAATAAAAATGCATGGGATTATACGTACTACACATAACTTAATGTGTTTCTGTATTCATTCCATTGTCCGACCTTGAGTAAAAAAAAAAAAAAATACAACCAAAGCAAAACATTAAAAGAGAAAATAAAAAAACCTGTAAGAGCAAACACCACAAAAAAGGAAACAGTGTTTAATTTGCGTGGAATTTGCAGCTGCCTGGAGCAAAGAGATAACGTTGTGGCGAATAGAACGGAGACAGAGATAGACAGAGACTAAGGGAGACAGAGTGACAGAGGGAGAGAAAGAGAGAGAGAGTTAGCTGAAAGGAAAGGGAAAGAGGAAATAAGTCAAAAAGGAGACTAAAAGGTTTACGTATAAACCTTATTTTGCTGTTTGCTTTTTTTCCTTATTTTTTTTTCCATGTTTTTTTTTTTTTTTTTTGAAGCAAAAGGTAAACCAAACGCATTTATTAGCCTTGAACGCTTTACTTTGCATACGAAAAGTGTTTTATCATTCAATAATTATAAAAATATTTAAAAGCAAATTAAGTTCATTTACATATCCGTAATTTTTTCTGTCCCTCTGTCCTTCACTTGCTTTCGTTCTAGATAACAAACTCAAAATTCTATCTTTAACATTAAATAACTGTTTTCTGCAAAGATTTCATTTAATGAGTAGAAAAATTCGAATTAAAAATTTAAATTTTTTTAAACTCACACTCACCACCACAGAACATTCAGATAAGAAAAATAAACAGAAGAGAACTATAGGGTCTTAAAGAAAGGCTTGTTTACATCTAAGAAACATTTTACAGTTAAGCAAAAAAAAAATAAAAAAAAAAAATACTCTATGGTCTGAAGGAAAAATTTATTTAAATATTATCAGAGAAATATTTCATATTTAACTGTAATGGTATAGTCAAGCATGATCCATAGATTTAGATCAATATTACATTTTTCAAAACTTTCAAAGCGTCAAGTTTTTAATAGTGGAACGCGTCATACAGACGGACCATTAAACGGTTAAGTAAACTTAAGTAAATAGCATCAAGATTTAATATCGATTTCATATACCCTAGAGAACCAACCTTTGACTTCAATTTCAAAACTAATTTAGCATATTTTCGATGTATAGTGAAGATTAAAATTAGTTTTTGTTTTTTCCAATTGAAACACTCACCAGCTATAAAACACGAAAAATTACATTCATTCCTAAAAATAGTCAAATAATAAAATAATTGCGACAAATAACAAACTGTCAACAGACACTAAATAAATTAACTTGACTCGAAGCAGAATTTTCGAGTAAGATTAAAACAGTTATAGGGCAACATCACCACCCCTTGATAAACTAAATACTGTGCAAATAGTGAGTATGTATATACGGTCGTACACACATAATTTAGGCATATTTGTTAAGCCACAAATTCATGAAATAGTTTAGAAAATTTATATAAATAAATTTATGGGGATGCCTAGCGGAGGAGGCGTTATTAGAGCATAAGGTCGAAAATAATTTTATTGAGCCATAGCAAGGCGAACAACTAAAGTACCTTATACTATATATGCAGTTTAAGTAGTGGTCTTTCAAATACTTTTCCCACAATTGCAAGTTAAAAATAAGTATTTAACTTTAGAAGCTTATAATGTAAATAATACTTACAAATTACATTGAAATTTGAATAATTATTGATATTTTTCTACGGAGACTGAATAATGCGTTTAAAAACCCAATTGGACTCTATTCGCCACAAAACAAAGGAAACTGGAAACGAAATTTGGATAATTACGATATTTCTCGACGGAGATCGTGTAATGCGTTCAAAAACTATTGGACTTTAAATGCCACCAAAGAAAGGAAAATTGAATAACTACGATATTTTTTTTGGCAGAATAATGGATTCAAAAGCCCAATTAGACTCTATCCACCATAAAACAAAGGAAACTAGAAACGAAATTTGTATAATTACGATATTTCCTTTTGCGGAGATCGTATAATGCATTTAAAAACCAAATTGGGCTTTATTTGCCACAAAGGAAACTGAAAAAGAATCAAACTACGATCGTTATATATAGAAAAATTTTAGTAAACTCCCATTGGCGGCAGAAAATTTAAAAGAAACCTAGAAGCTCATGTTGTGACTTTCGGTCAAAAGTTGGGTCAATTGCCAAAGATCTCTTAAGTCAAAATTTTCTTTTATAATTCCTTTTACGTGTGCTTTGGAAATGACGAACTGAACAAGTAAATTCTTTGGTAAATTCTTTGCGCTCATCATTGCAAACTATAAGAAGACGTTTCGATCAGACGCCACATTCTTTATTAATGAGTTTTCTCCGAGAGTTTCCGGGTATTGCGTAAATATCGCTTAACCGATTACTTTAATTTTCGAATTTTATGTGTTTATGTAACTGAAGAATGGGTATCAGCTTAATTTCAAATTTTTGGACTTAGCAAACTCAAAAAAAATTTTGGAAATATAAATTTATTTTTTCAAAAACAAAAAATAAGAAAATGGAAAGTCCACGTCTCTAATCTATATAATCTAACCTCAGCTTCAAACAGACTTATTTAGTTACTGAAGTCTACATCTAGTTGTTCCAGATAGAGTGATAAACTGAATATAAAACTCTATCCATTAGTGGTGTGAACATAAAAATTTAATTTAAATTTTTTTTGCTAAGCCTCTCGCACAAGTAAATGAACACTTCTCTTTCATATTGAATGTAATTAATTTTACAGTTTATTTATTTTACATAAACATTAATTTTCTAACTGAAAGAAAAAAATAAACAAAATTTTAATTGAATTTTTCTGTCACATTGAACAAAAAAGAAACAAAAAAACATTCTTTAGTATATTTTTATTTAGCAGCTTTCGCCAAATTGCTCGTATACATACAAATTAATATTTCAGGGAAAAATTTTTACTGCAAATACAAATGCAGGACGCTAAGCAACAATGTGCGAACAAATGCAAAAAAATTCGCAAAAAAAAGCAACAAAAAAAACTATTAAATTGTTAAAAAAAAAAAAATCTTGAGCCTAATAACACAGAAAGCACATTACATTTAGTCATATAAAAAGTCCCCCATATTATCTACTTAAGGTTGAATATTTCTTAAACGCGATATGTGTTATTCCCGGTTGTAAGTCTCAATTATTGAAAAACATTTTAACGCTTTTTATCGAAAAAAATAAAAATTTTTACATTAAGTCTTCTTGGGGTATAATTATTAGGTTGAGATAAAAATTTTTGGAAAATAAAACAACAATCTCGTCCATAAAATACGATTTTTAGTTTTTTGTTAATTTAGAAAGAATATCACTTGCTTGGTTGGGGTTTCAATGAAAGAACTTCTGTTATACCGGTCTTCTATCAAACGTTGTAATCATTAATTTTAGCTAAAAAGAGATTTTACAAAGACAGGTTTGTATGATGCAAGACACACAGAAAAGTTTTTAGTACTTGCAGAGAGAGCATGTAAGAAGCAGTTATGACATCGTGATGATTAACTCGTGATGGGACGAAACTGTCTTAAACTATATATGTGTCTTTAATTTGAACAATGATGACAAGACGACGGTAATAATGTCTTGATGCTGCAGGCATTTTTTTTCTGCTTTTCAAGCCATTTTTTTTTTAAAATACTTTTTTCTTCTTTTGGGTGAAAAAAATAAAAAACGAAAAGGGCGTTTTCTGAGTAAAACGTATTTTATGTGATGAAGCGTGAAGAGACAAGTCGATTTTGTGACAAGTCAGCATAAACCCCATTAAAATCTATTTACGTACACATACGAGTATTTGTATACATATACAAATATGAGGATAAATATATGATTGCATTGATATGTGTGTGGAAAATGTTAAAAGCAGACTTCCTTTGAATGCCTGCAAGCAGCATATGTTATAAAACTCATCATTATCTTTAGAAATATTCAATTCTTTATAACTCTGTATGTGTCAAATGGCTTCAAGTTATATTCTATGTATACATATGTGTTCATCTTAAACAGAAATATTTATATGCGTTTATATATTGACTTACACAACTAGTTTATTACATTATACCTTAAAGCATGTTTTAATGTATTATGTATTTATGTGATTTTTCTATTCATTATTCTGAGTTTAGGAGTATGCCAAAAAGTCTTTCTAGGAGTAGCTGAACTTGGTTATTATTTTAAATTTACGATATTAATGACTTACGTTACCCTGTAATCTTTTTAATAATATTTTTATAGAATAATTCGATTCCTTTAAACATTCAAGAATACTAGAATTCCCGAATTATTTCTGTATGTCAAGAGTTCGATTGTTCAAAGAAAATCACTCTCTGAAAGCACTAAAATATAAGATCTTTAAAAAGTTTAATTTCATTTTTCTCAAAACTATGGTCGAACTAAGGACTTATCCCAGTTCCCAAACGATTGATTCCACATCTCAACACTGGAATCATATAAAATATTCTGTCACTTTTTCAATAGCTCGCTTTTGACGATTTTGTAGCCGACTGTTTACTGAACAATCAAGAATCATTGCAGAAGTTTTGTTAATTCTTGAAGAAGGCCATTCGAATAAAATCTAACCAACACAGAACGGAAGTCATTACAAAAAGAACATCTGGCAGATTGAGTGCGTTCATAGTTAGAAAATGCAATTAGCTCGAGAGAGAAGGTTATCATAATCCGACCTATCGATGGAAAGGTAAATTGATCGTAGAAACATTTCCGGAGCAATGCCAATGGTCTAGATTAAAAGCTCCGCTAATGGACCTGAGCTTGGATTAGATTTTTGAGACTGGTCTCTAGCGCGCTGGTCAACCTCGTTCGTCCGTCCGTTCGTTTTTTTTAAAATTTATTATTATTTTATACACTTGTTGATTGAGACGTTATTGCCATCAAATATGTATAAAGGATTTGTTATTCAACGCATTGATTAAATCTTTCCTAAATAAGTTCGAGAAAATCGCTTATAATTTCGGGCTCAGATGATAAAATGACATTTGACCTTAAGTCTGTTATATATAAAATTTTCAACATCTATTTGAAGTGAACACAAAAATCAGAATCAATCTAATTTAAAGACATAAACTATATAAATTTCTGGTAACTATTCCGTTCCATGATAAACACTTTACACCTGTTGTATAGAGCGTTAGGTAAAAAGTATCCCAAACTGCTTCTTTTCTGCTCATATTTATTTCCCTTAACTTCTACGTACGAAAACATAGCTTAAATTTTTATTTCGATTTGTCCACAAATATTATATACATTTCATATTTGAATTTAAAAAATTTTACCTCTTGCAATCCTTCCATTAAAACCTGCTATGGTGAAAAAAAATGCAAATAATCTTAACACCAATAACATCGAAAAAGCTTGGTCAGGCCTGAAAAGCTTAAAAAGTTACTGCAGCTATTGTAATAAATGTGTCGTACTACAATTGCTCGCCACTCTCAGACTGCAACGAATTTTGATAAAGTTCGTGGCCTTTTTTTTTTCTTGGAATTCAATGCCTCTTTAATCAGCAGCTTTGTTTGCATAATTTTGAATGTCTGTCCCGCATTGTAAAATTCAAACTTTAAGTTTCAATTAATGAAAGGTTGCAATTCTAAGTATTTTATCTTTCGTCTTATTATCTAAAAACTCAGTTTTGGAAGAGAAGTAGTAGTATAATTTATTTATTTTATTGCGAACTATAAAAGCAAATCCGACTTCTAGCTCACTACTTGGATTTGAAAATAGGGAAAAAAGACTTAAATTCAAGTCACGGTACAGCATTCGAATACTTAAAATTCTTAAGCGAATCTTTACTGATACAAATTGATTTTCATTTTATTCCCATAAAATCACTTTAAAATTTCTATTGTTTCTTACTAAATGTGTACTTAATAATAACTCTGACTGTAGTAAAATGCTGTTATTATGACAAATTTTTGGCAATGTTGTGTTTTTTTTTCTTCTTTCTGTTACATTTAAAGCATGCATAATATATATATAAACAAAAAAAAATAAAAAAATTCTTTATCGTATCTCATGCGAATATCCTTTAGTATGTTTTTGAAAGATGATACATATTGTGTACCAATGATATTCCCTCTCATTGTGATGCCGATTCGCTCTGTGTGTATCGTTTTAATGGTTTTATTACATTTTCGAATGAGAATTTCAAATGCAACTGAAAACTGATGGAGCTATAATTCAGTTTTATAGTTCCGCTAAACTTTATCATTTTAATGTGCACACTTGGCACAAGGAATCGACACAGAGAGAGAGAGAAAGAAAAAAAAGAAGAAAACTCAGGCAAAAAACAAGATGAGTTCATATAAAACAAAACAGCAACTAGCTGTATACCTACTACTACGACAAATTAAGCTTCAAAAAAAAAACAAAAAAACAAAAAAAAAGTAAATAAATTGCGAAAATATTGCGACAACGAACAGAAATGCAAAGTTTTAAAGTTTTTAATATATATTTCTAATTAATTTAATGGAATTTGTCCTTTTCATAAGAGCGTTCTGTTACAAATCTAATTATTGCTATTTCATCACCAATATTCTGCTTAATATTGTTATCATCTTTAGTCTGGTAATGACCACCAAAAGCAAAAAAGAAAAAAAGTTTTAAAAAACAATATCCATAACACCTTTCATGAAAGAAAGAGAATAAAGTAAGAAAGAATAAAAACAGCAAAAAAAAGGAAGCAAGGAAAGAAGATAACTATTTATAGAATCTTGTACTTTAACTATCACTTAACTATATATATATATATATATATTTCTCGTTAATCGGCTACAGTTGATAGGTTCATAAATTCACTCCGATTTTTAATGGATTTCTATATAAATATTTTATCACCCGTTGAGCTTTTAATCCAAATCATCTGGATTGACTTGCAAGGTACTGTCATCAACTTTTCGATCTTTGCCCTGTTTTTCAGCTATGGACCACGCCCATTTTGTATTTAAATCTTCAGGCTTGAGCGAAGAATATGTCGCAAAAATTTCAGGTTCTTTTGTTTCAAATTATGTTTCAGAATTTCTGCATTAGTCTGACAGACGGACGGAAATCAATGTATTTATAATTATAATTATATTATAGTTATATTACGTATTATATTATATAGTATATTATAAATATATTATATATTATATTACATATTATATTACAATTATATTATATATTATATTACATATTATATTACAATTATATTATATATTATATTATAGTTATATTATAAATACATTTATTTTATAATTATAATTATAATATAATCATAATAATAATTATAATAATTTTTTTTTTCAATAATATTATAATAGCCAAGACTCGTAGACCTTGTCCGGCTTTAGAAAAATTTTGGTAGCTTCGCAGTGCCTGCGGTACGAAAAAGTGTAATTCCGTGTTGTCGGGTAAATTTCCGACTGCAAGTTCAGTGGCGGCTAATGAAAACCACGTGTTTTTTTTTTCTTTTTTTTGTCTATAATGCTTATGTTTGTGTGTGTTACAAAAAGAATCACAAAATTAGTATACTTCCTTTCCTTAGTTTAGTGAATATGAAAAAAATGGCTGCAAAAAAAAATGGTTTTCCGTTTGCTTTAAGAATTCATTTATCTCAATGAGATGCAAATAAAGAACGAAGAAAAACATTTATTCATACACACCCAGACAAAACATGCAAGTAGTTTCTTTTTTTTTTTTTGTAGAGCACCGCTTGAAAAAGGATAGAATAAATTTGTCATTTCATTTGTAACACTCCATACTACTCACGTACAATTTGTTCATTAATTGATGAAAATTAGCTCAGCGCTTTAAATCAGCTCAGGAATGCTTTTAAAGTATTGTTTATGGGCTGGTGCAAATATCATCAGCTAGACGTAAAGTCTTCCGGGTTCAAATGCGTATAAAACACTTTGCACTAATTAAGTAAAGGATATTTAAGTTTCGTTTTAAGCCAAAAATAAAGTTCTTTGTTTCTTATCTAATTCTGATAATCGTATGTGTGCATTTGGGATTATATCACTTTACATTAGCAAATAAATTACATTTACATTATTGAACTTGATAGTGGTAAAAAGACAAAACATAAGAAAGATAGAAACCACCAGATCCTAGGATTCAACTGTTACTCTTAACCCTCCTTCATGCGAACGAAAATGTTTCTTTATGGTAAGGAAAAATAAATTGTAATTCTATTTTGATGTGCTTGGATGCGTGTGTGTAAATTTTGTGAATTTATTAAGAGCTACTTATTGATTGGATTTGATTTTCATGAATTTCGATAAACCTTTTCTTTCTTCTTCTCTCAGCCTTTTGTATGTGCAAGATACCAAATTCTTATCGACGGCAAATAAATTTAAATAGAGGCGTTTATCTTCTTCATTTTGCCTGACTATGCTTCTCTTCTTCTTTTTTTTTCTTCTTTTTTGTTGCAAAATTTTTTACGGTTTCTGCTTGTTTGTTACCATTAAAATAATTTGAATAATTTTTCTTTTTTTTCTTTTCCATTTTGAATTTTATTGTACTTACACATAAGTTGATTTAAGTGAATAGTAATCATAATGTTTTGTCTTCCCTTCATTCATTGTCTCCTTACTTTCTTATATGTGTATTGATATATCGGCTTATAAATTGGGTGAACTTACCTAGAAGAAAAGAAAAAAATTTAAATTGATTAAAAACATTTCGGTTGTTGTTTGAGAGTAAGTAATTTAAGCGTATTGTAAAATATTTTATTTTAGAGTTTTATATAAAAAGCTGGTAAAATTAGACAATATCTGAGGTATACGTACATAAATCATTAAAAGGTAAAAAATAATAATAAAAATTTGAAATATTTTTCTATGAATGCGGGAGTAAGTATCCTATCCATTGGAAATTTTAATTTATTTATTATTATAATTTTAATTAATTAAATTATTCATTATCATAATTATAATTAGTTACAATTTTAATTTCAATTAACTAATTATAATTTTAATATATAGATAACTAAAATTTTAATTAAATGAAATTTAAAAATATAATTAATTAATTAATTATAATTTTAATTAATTATTTAAAATTTTAATTATTTATTATTATATAATGGATTTTTATTGAATTGAACTTTATTCATTATCATAAGTATAATTACTTGTAATTTTAAATTTCAATTAACTAATTAATTAATTATAATTTGAATTAAATTTTATTATATGATTGATTTATTATAATTTTATTCATTATCGTAATAATTAATTATAAATTTAATTAATAAAATAAAATTATAATTAATTAATTATAATAATAAATAATTAAAATTAATTAATTATAATTTTGATTAATTAATATGAGATGAAAACTTAGTACAGGACGAGCAAAAGTTTTGGTGTAATAAGAATAGAAGCAGATTTTGCAATAGAAACCTGTCCCTCTCTCCCCACATCTTTCTGACATATACTAAATGTGCCCCTGACTAACAGATCACATTAAAAATAAATAAATAAAAAATTCAGTAATAAATTAATTTCTAAGTTTGACCGATTATAGCCTTAACGAGTTAAATAAAATGTTGCAACTTTCAATTCTAAATAAATACATGGACCGGATGTACCGACGACTTCAATTCTATGCGTTACTGCGTATGGGCCGTTATTAGGAAGTAGGCTAATAAGCAGCCACATAGCATTGTTTCTTTGTCTGAAAAAGCTATAATAACTGTAATGGTTAATGCGAACAAAGAGCATTTCACTCGAGCATTTAAATGTGCCGACCTCGGCTTGTATTCACTATTGTTGCCAATAGATGTTCTATTATTTAAGTAATTGTATAGTCGAAGAGACAATTAATATCTTGTTAAAATTTCATGCAACAAAAGTTTGCAAAAAAAACAATAGTAACAATTTGTTGTAATATCAATTTATCACCAAATATCGTACGCAACGACTCAAGCATTGTTTACAGGCTTGACGAGTCCAAACTTAGCCTTTGAAAACATATTTATTATGTTTAATCTCTTCTTACAACCGGATTGTTTATGATAATGTGTTAAAGTTAAACTTGTGTATTCTGAAAATTTACAAATAATTGAAATAATCCTTTGCCGGGATTATTTTATTATATTCATTCGCGTATATAAGTTGAACAAACTCATAAATGCATTCAATGCAAAGCAATGCAATGCAATGTATGCGTGTTATACTGCTACTATCAGTGGTTGTGTAAGGTTTCCTTTTTTTTCTCGCCTATTTTTCATTCAGTCAGGCACGTACATACATATACGCCGCCATATAAGCAAACTCGCAGGTAAACTGTATCAGAAAATTAATGGAATACAGACGCTCTCAATGGGTATTTTCGCATTTAAATTGTTATCAACCATAAGCCCGGGTAGGTGGTATAATTTTACATTTAATTGTGTGATAATTGAATTTTCGCCTCAGCCTTTATGATCATTTGGACAAGAGAAAGTAGGAAAACCCTTTTCAACTCTGCAAAAGTAGTAACAGAGGATAATGATAGTCTGTGCGCTGTATTGTGTAATGTATGAGTTGATAAATTATAGAATTCTCTGGAAGGTTTCGCGGACGACATATATATTTAAGGTGGTTACAGTGTAAGAAATCTTCACTTTGAATTTTTAGAGGAAAATTTGCCAACTTTCTAAATGTTTGTTGTTGTTAATTCTAGGTATAATAAATCATAAGTTTTTTTCTTTTTACTTTTTTTTTTTTATTAGCAAAGAGATTAAGGACATTTTTTTTTTAAATTTTTCTTACTTTTTTTTTGTTGTGTCCAGCTGTTTTTTTTTTTTTTTTTTTTTATATAACGGCAGCTGCAGCTTTTCCTTATATTACTGTTTGTTGATATGCATGTAAATAACTTTCTTCTTGTGTTTTAGAAACCATCACACACAGTTTACAGTTTTTGGCAAAAATTATGAAATTTAATATTTTTTGGAAAATTTTTGGCAGGTACTTCTTATGGATTTATATATATATATATATATAATATAATGTAATATATACGTACATACGTACATCACACTGTCTGCTTATGAACGGGAGGTTAGTGCAACGAATTGCATAATATTTTGTTTTGGACAATAGTAGAATAGAGAAGACAGAGAAAGTTGGCAAAATATATGAGTTCTTTGGTTTATTATGTTTTCACGAATTTGCATGAGGTCTACTTCGTGGGTAAGCGTGGTTGACAGCAAAAAAAAAAAAAAAAAAAAAAAATAAAAATTGAACTAAATTTAAAACAATGAGGAAAAACAGGTACGTGTCGTCCTGTACGTGTTATGTAACAAAGATATACAGGCTGTTATTGTCTTCAAAAGTCATAAATAATATGCAAATGTGATCTACTGAAAATATTTTGGTTTGGCAATTTTCACGGTTACTACTACTACTGCTTTCCAAACGAATACGTATAAAAAGTCAAATGTATTATGTATTAGCAACAAGTGAAGTGTAAGGATTTTCAAACCCTGTTGATATTTATTATTTCGAAAACCGAAGACAAGTAATGAAACACTTGCTTTATTTGTTACAATAATATTTTCCCATATATATCTTGTTAGGCATTGTTATGTAACAATCTTTAGTTTAATTTTAAAACAAGAAAATCACAAGACATACTAGTTGCTAAACCTGAAAAAAAAAATTTTGTGAAATTTCCCAAGCCCGAGTGAAGGAAGTTTCTTTGAAAAATATGAATTTTCTCTATTAAAGTAAAAGTATTGTTTGCTAGAAGCGTTCGGAAGGCATTAGAAAAGGGTACGAGAAAATCAGAAATATTGATACATTGATTAAGGTAGGTATTTTGAAACAAGTAGACGTAGAGCTTGAGGTCACTTTTTGTTTCAAAATTTAATGCGATAAGTAATTAGTAAAAAAAATATCGTAGCTTCAAACCGATATTAATTTAGTTCAATAATTATGGTCGTATCTAGACGTATAACTACTAAGGCGTACATAACAATTTCCATTCTGAATTTGTATATACAACCAATTAATGTTCAATTCCAGATAGATTCCTTAGACTTATATCCGAAGGACAGCGCCCTACTTTCTTACCTGATCTTTAGAATTTAGACCGTAAACGTGTCTATTGGATTTCATTGGTTTTTCTGAAAGTTTACGACCATGAACGTTTTAGTAATTAAAACGAACATAACAAACACTACCGATTAATGGCGAATTCCAAAAAAAATTAGATTTATATCCGAAGGACAGGGTTTTAGTTCCATACCTAATCTTTGGAATTACACCGTAAACATATCTACTGGATTTCTCAAAGTTTACGACCATGCACGTTTCAATAGTAATAAGTGGACCTAGGGACAAGCTAATTTGTTTAAATCAAATCATAATCTCATGTATATTAAGAATACATCTGAGACGTAAATAGGACTTAAAAATGTTGATAAATTTATCCATAACCTGTGGACTGAACACGTTTCTTATAATTTTTTATAATTCAATTACGACTGGCTTTTACTTTCTATAACGAATTCTTGATTAGTTGACTCGGAAAACTTATTATTGACTTAGCACATAATAGTTTTAACTTCAGAAAAGACAAAAAAAAGAAAGAAAAGGATGTCTTATTAAATCAGAAGCTATCACACAACTGTCTCCTAAGCGATCACATATACAATCGAGTTCTTTAGAATCCTTTTATATAACGGTGGATTTCCTAAACCTATGTTATAATAAAAAAATTTAGAGTGAACTTTAAAATTATTTCTACTTTTATAATCGACTCTTTAATGACTTTCAAGCAACAACTTTTTCATTTCATTGTGTCAACATTTTTATCAATTGAAAGTTGATAAGAACGACACAAATTTACTCTATGACTCCTTGAACACATAGAGTGCGATTGTCTTTCGAAAGTATATCAAAGGTCAAGAAAAAGAAATCGTACTTTTTTGTTAACCATTCTTCTTCCCCTTTAAAAATCAAGAAGATCTTGGACAAAACTATACTTAAGTAACGAACAGTGACTTTTGGCGCTTGTTGTTTAATGTTATCTCACTTGTTAACCCTTTTTATATTGAGGCTGAGGAAAAGGTTATTATGCGCCTCTGTGAGCGATCTGTCTGTTGTCTGTTTCTTGAAAAGCACTGGTATACAGTAAAAGAAGTTTTATTGAACTCAAAAATCGTTGACATTCTTCGTTTAGCAATATAAATTATTCCAGCTTCATTGAGTGTTTGTTTGTTTTCAGTTCTTTTAATGAAAAGTTTAAGAAATTGTGCCTAAGCATACACACACACACACACACACACGCACTCGAAAAAAAACTTTAACATCAACGAATGCCTTAAAGAAAATAAAGTATACGAATAAATTCCAAACAAATAATTTCCAGAAGAAACCAAAAAAAAATTCCCTAAAGAATTCTCTTCTTCTTATTCTTCTTCTTCTTCTCCTTCCCAATACAAAGGTTAATTGTAGAAACTCTTTAGGAAAAAGCAAATAAAACGACAAATGTGCAGATAACAACGTTGACAAGTCTTAGCCGCCATTACGTGAAGAGGCCATTAAAGCATTTTGTTTGGCGGCTGTCAATTGGTTTAAATTGGTCAAGAAACTGAACGAAACGTAACAAGAAATACGAAAAAAAAAGAAAAAACGCCAAGACTTAAACGACATGAAAACGTCTTTGCAAAATAATAGAGATGGGACCGGGAAAAAAACGAAAAACTCGCACACATATCATGCGGCCAACAACAAAAAGCTATTTAAATAAAAAAAAAAAAAAAAAACAAAACAAAAAAAAGCTGAAATAAAGAAAAACCAAACAGACTTACACACACAAACATACGCGAACATACAATAAGACAAACTAACTAAAAAACAACAGAGCAACGCAAACATAACATTTTAAAGGTATTCACGCCAAAACTATGTAAAGAGTTTAGGATGGAGAAAAGACCGCTAAGCAAAAAAAAACGAAAAAACAACAAAAAAAACAGTAGACATTGTTGCGCGTTCATATAAATATATATACGCGGACATAACACGTATAGATGTATGGGCTCGTGTGTGTGCGAGTGTGTGTGCGAGTGTGTGTGTATGTTTGTACGTCTGTTCGTATGTTTCAATGTAGTTATGCTTTGCAGCGCAAAACACATCATTAAGTATAAAATTCTTAAAATGGAATTTTAAATCATTAAAAGCTTCGCGCAAACAGCAACAACAGTAACCAGCCACCATCACATACTACGCTACGCTACACTATACTACGCTACACTATACTATACTACACTATCTGCACTATAAGCAAACGAACGAACAAATGAAAATAAAATGTGAGTAAAAGTAACGACAACAATCTGCTGTAGCTCTCAGCAGTAGCCATAAAAGAAAACGTATTTCCAATGCGTTTGCTTTATTTGGTATGTAAGCATCCTTAACAACAAGAACGGCAACAACAACACCAATAATAATAATAAAAAGAAAAAAATGAAAAAGGTGCAATAAAAATACATTAACTTAACGAACCAACAACAACAACAACAACAACAGATTTCAACTATAAGAAAAATAACAACAAATCTATAATCATTTTAAGCTAAAACTTAGAATATCCACCGCCTGTGAAGTAACTCATACGAAATTTTAAATGTATATATATATATATATCAAAAAATGGGTGTGTCAACGGACAATTGTTGCCTTAGTAAGCTTATCGAAAACTATTCATTATTATAAGAAAAATAGAAGAAACAAAAGGAGACAAATTATATAGAAGAAGGATTCTGATCACTTATAGGAAAAGTTGTCCTGATCACACTTATAGCAAAACTTGTAGAGAAAAAAAAATCATAAATAAAAATAGAAAAATAGTAAATGAGAAGTAAATCTGGAAAAACAATAATCGTCTCTCAGAGCTTAAAGTCATAGAGTCCAAAACGAGCTTCTAATTAAAAAAAAACAGGAAAACTCGTTTCTTAGCTGTCGAATATGCTGAGTTTATCATCAACATCATCTGTTCGAAATTAGTTTTTAAACAACGATTTGTTGTCTTTCTCT
This sequence comes from Glossina brevipalpis, assembly GCA_000671755.1. Lineage (NCBI taxonomy): Eukaryota > Metazoa > Arthropoda > Insecta > Diptera > Glossinidae > Glossina > Glossina brevipalpis. Next base: position 334,563 of record KK351223.1, read on the forward strand.
TTCTCGTAGAATCATATTGAAATCCTAATCCATGGTAACAGGTGCACGCAAGCTCAATTAAATTTTTAGAAGAAGAGGGTGCATAAGAAATTCCAAATATTCCCCACACAAACACATATATCCTGTTTTAGTGGGAATTCTATGCTTATAGTCGAGATTAAGAAGTTTATTATTATTGGATTTAAGTAAATAATTTAGGATTTATTTCTTGGGTTTTATGTTACAAATGATCCGTTAAATCATTCCTATCTTTTTTCAAAAGTAGAAGGCCATGCCCGGAACCAAGAACAAGAAATCAACTTCGCGTAGCAAGGAAAGACAATAACAACAACAACAACAACCACAACAACAGCAACGACAATGACGAAAAACAATATAGAAAACCTTAACTTGATTGCATTGCTGCTGCTGCTGCTGCTGCTGCTGTTGCTGCACAAGCAGACAGACAAACAGACAGACACACACATTAGCAACAAACTTAGGCGGCGTTGTTAGCCTTAAACGTTGCACAATCAAAACAACTTTACACCAGAATCTCAATTTACTTAAACGAAAAAGTAAACAACGATTCTTATGCTAAGACTTGGAGTTGTTTTGCAATGTTTCCTTAAAAGTGTGCTTCTTTTGTTATCTTTGTTGTTGTTGTCTATTTTTAAGTATACGTATACATATATATATATATATATATATATATATATATATATATAAATAAATACAGCGTGTTGCACGTTGCATGAAATGCATTTTAAAGTTAAAGTTGTTGTTGTTGCTTTGAATTTTTTCTAAATTTCTTTCTTTTCATTTTTTTTTTTGTTTTTTTTTCTGTTTTTCTCTTCTCTTACTCATCTTTGGTTGGGTTTAGCTGGTTGTTGAAATAGTTTTCTTCTTCTTCTTCTTTATAGGAATATCTTTTTCAATCCGCATTGCCATTACTTTAACTCCTTGAATTTCCTATCATCGCTAGTATGAAAGGTATTAGAGCTGTTGCTGCTATAGCTTTTGCAAAAACGCTCTTGTGTTGTGCATAAACTCTGCATATGGCGAGAAAAGTGGTTCCGTTCCGTTTATTTTTTTTTTAAATAAATAGAAAAATGTAATAAAAACAAGGCAAATAGCATAGAAAGAAGAATAGATGTAATATAATATACTGCACAAGCACATATACCCACATAACACTCGTGTATAAGAAAAAGGAAGAAAAATAAATGTTTCTTTTTTTTTTTTTGTAAATGTGCTGGCTTGGATTTGATTTGAATATTCGTTTTAGAGAAAGGGAGGAAGAGAAAGTTTAAAGTTTTTAAAAAGTATTTCAATATATGAATACAGCATTTCGACCTGTACTTTTCAAACGTAGATCAAATGTAATTCTTTTATATGAGGACTTGCACCAAACATTTAATATTAACTGTTACAAGAAAAGCTTCCATTTTTAAAATCTTACCTGAGATACCGTCAATCGTTGATTTTGATTGATTTAGATAAGGGACTTCGCAATGAAAGCAAAAATACTTAAAACCACAAAACCGTCAGACAATATTAACTCAGTGGCTGAGTAGGCGCCACCATCACATAGAGTGTCTCACGAAGAGTGCACTACATAAATTTTGTACCATTTTTTTTTTCAAGCAATTATCAACCCTAAAATTTGACAGCTGTCGCCTATGATTATTCCGATTATTAAAAAGGGGAGCGCTGCGCGCAAGAAGGGCCAATTACAAAAATGGGGAAAGTTTTCGAAAAAACTCATATTCACCGATTTCCGATCGCATTTCCATGTAAATGGCTTCGTAAATAACTAAAACTATTGAATTTGAGGCTCAGAAATTTCAAATGTAATCCGTGAGAAACAAATGCATCCTCAACGAACAGTTATCTGGTGGAAATTTTGGTCAGGTGGCATGACCAATAAACTTTTTTGAGAATAAAGCCAGAATTACGATGACTGCGAATGGCATTCGTTACAGGAACTTTGGATAAGGGACGGCATGAATCTGGACTACATATGGTTTCAGCAGGAAAGATCCACCTGCTACACTGCGCGTGAATGAATCGATTTATTGAAGGGACGATTTCCCGACTAAATCATCTCACGAAATTTTTAAGTCAATTGGCCACTCAGATCATGCGAACGTATGATTTCTTTCTTTGGGATATTCCGAAATCTTGGTTCTATTTAGGAATAATTACTGAGCTCAAAATTTATATGCGTCGTCAACGAGATCCAGTTACATTTTTGTGAAAAACTCGTTGCATAGAAATAGTAATGGCCTGTTATCAGAGCCCCCGAGGGGGGATCAATTTGACAGATATTTTATTCCGTACTTAAACAGAACATGTCTGCTTTGCAACGCAATAAAAGTACCAAAGAAATAATGCACTCATCTTGAGACACCCTTTCGATCTAATGCTATTTTAGGGGAGGCTGCGTTGATGCAGATGGTTAAACCAATATTCTATGCAGTAGTAGGATAAATTATTGAAACAATAGATAGATACGCTCTTGACACAGATTATAGGACCATATTTCATTATCTTCATACTATTCCTTTCACTTATTGTTGCTGTAATTACAAAAAAAGAATGGGGGGATATATATTTTCTGATATTATTTATAAAATTCAGAAACACTTATAAGAAGCCTCGTAAGGTTCATACTAAGTTTAAAATATGAAATGGTCAGCACCCTTCCGCCTAGCAAAAATTTCTTAATAATGTTAACATTGCGGGTTCATTTCTTCTTGTTAAGCCTAACATTGAAAGTCTACGTCCATGGAATAACCTGGTGTTGCGAGAGGGATTTTTCTGGCAAACCTGAATCTGAATCAATTGCTTAAAAACTCTAATATTATGAATATATTTCTTAGAAACCAAGCTAGTTTCTCTTGATGAACTTAAAAAACTTTTGAGTTCTTTTTGGTCTTATCTACCCCAAAGTTAGATGCTTCTTCCGAATATTGTTTCAACTTTATTGATTACAATAATTCAGAGACAAAACTGCAAATCTCTATATTCTTAGGTTAGACCCTTTGATTTAAAAAAAAAGATGATCCTCCTTATTGTTTATTAGTAAAGTAGAGACCATAAAAAAATTATTATTAATAATTTAAATAAATTTTAACAATAATTTAAATAATCTTTAATAATACTTCAAATAATCTTTAATAATACTTTAAATAATTTTTAATAATAATTTAAATAATTTTTAATGAAAATTTTAATAATTTTTAATACAAATTTAAATAATTTTTAATGAAAATTTTAATAATTTTTAATACAAATTTTAATAATTTTTAATAATAATTTAAGTAATTTTTAATAAAAAATTTGATAATTTTTAATGAAAATTTAAATAATTTTTAATAAAACTTTTAATAATTTTTAATAATAATTTTAATAATTTTTAATAATAACTTTAATAATTTTTAATAGAAATTTAAATAATTTTAATAAAAACTTTAATAATTTTTAATAATAATTTAAATAATTTTTAATAATAATATACACTTAATATGCACTTAAACTTAGTGCGCAAATAAATTTAAAATTAATTCATCAGAATATCCTCCTGTTTTAGCTAAAAGAAAAAAAAAAAGAAAAATTCCAATCTACCTAACTAGCTGGTATGCCTGTGTAATTAAGGAAAACCTTGACAATATTTACATGTTTGTTTACGATGATGATGAGTATCCAAGAGTCGTCTTGAAATTAATATAATTTTCTTAGTTGTTTTTAATCTATATATTCTAGAAGACATATAATTTATATTTAATGACTTTAAAAACGCATCCACAACATATATACATATATATATATATATATATTTCAACACAGAGTTTTGTGATACGGACATACAGACAATATATGTAATATTTCATATGCTTTGCAAAAAAAAAAAAAAAACAAAAAAAACATAAATAAAAAGTAAAAAGAACTAAATAAATAACTAAATAAAAAATACGAATATATAAGCGATTTGCTTAATATATGGAAAAAGACGAAGACGAAAACGAAGAAGAAGAAGAAGAAATAGCAAGAAAAAACGAACCTAGTTCCAAACACATTTGTATTACTGTAGATAAAAAATGGTTTGTTGAAATATTTATGATTGCAACATCTTGCAACACATGTCAACTTAGTTCGAATGAGAAAGAAAGGAAACACAACACAAAAGCAATGTTTATTATACTTGGATGTCGAATATATACACATATGCATTAGTATGTATGCACACATGTGTATGTCTTTATATGATTGTGTCAAGTGATGGTAGCCAACAAACAAAGTTAACTAAACTACAATTTAAGATATCAAAAGAAAAGAAAATAGTTTCGAAAATTCTTAAAAATACCATAAATTCAAAGGGTATTTGCAATATAGACTGTCCTGTGAGATATAGTTTTCTTTAGAAAAATGCAAAAAAAAAATATTTTATTAAATTCAGTACCAAAATACAAAAAAAAATTTTTTTTTTTGGTCGAAACGAAACTTTTACGTTTTTTTTTTTTGTATTCATTTTATTTATTTTCTAATTTAAATTTTGATATGCGATCAATACTATCCCTGCCACCATTAGTGTATAGAGTCGTGGGTTGATGTTACTAATGCTGTTGTTGTTGTTGTTTTTGTTGTTGTTGCTGTTGTTTGTTACTATTGCCCCTGATGAATAAGACCCGATTCCGCGATTCATAAAAAATGCAAAAATTATTCGTTTTTCTTATGGAAGAGAAGAAAAAAAATTTAAAAAAAAAAAACCAAAACACACATGCTGTTCCGAGACTACTACTACTCTACCAGCGATTTGCATACATTGTATTGTACTCACGGATTGCATTGCATGCATGCATGCAACAATTTCTTGTACTTTTTGCTAGCTCTTGAATATCTGATTTCGTATTCGTTAGACGGTGGTTGCTGGTGCTTACATTTATACCCACATATGTCTATGTGTGATTATAAATTTAAGTTTGCATCGAATGAGGGACGATTTTATTTCGGTTGCTGCTCTTTTTTTTTTGTTTTCATTTTTTTTTTTGCTTCGTAAGCCACGAATTTTTTTTTTTTT